>APFE030529934.1:0-147901 GCA_000404065.3 Pinus taeda
CCAACAAAAAGGTAAAACTGATGATACAGACAAAGGTAAAGCACCTGAATCCGCTCACTATGTTGAGGCACAATGTAACATTGGAGTAAATGAAGATTTGTTTAATGCCTCACTTGATTCATGGAAAAATGATTGGTTGCTTGATTCAGGAGCAACCTGCCACATGACTCATAGAAAAGATTTTTTGAATATTTCACTGACAATGTTGATGGAGCAGTATACTTTGCAGACCAATCAAAAATCAAGCCATCAGGGCTTGGCACAATCAGGCTTAAACTGCCTAGTCTTCCAGAATTTCTTCTGGATCATGTTCTATATCTCCCACAACTCAAGAGAAACTTGTTGTCATTGGTCCACATCCACCAGCAAGGTCACTCCATTCATATGTTTGATGGCAAGCTTGAGGTAAGAAAAGTATCTGACCACTCACTTGTCATGAGGGGAATAGAAGAAGAAAGGCTTCTCAAACTGCAAGGAACATTTGCTCATGCACAACATTTCTCATACAATTCTCATAATGAAGAAGGTACACTTCCATCAATTTTTATGGCATGCTAGATTTGATATTTAAACTATGACAGTCTCCGTTTATTAAAGGAAAAATGGTGTTGCTAGTTTGCCTACAATTCCTAGAAAACTTAAGAAATGTGATGCTTGCATTCTAGGAAAGCATAGCAAACAATCCTTTCATGACTCACATTCAAGAGAACATAGGAAGCTTGAACTTATTCATTCAGATTTATGTGGTCCAATGCCGGTTCCTTCTGCAAATGGAAATAAATATATCATGACATTTATTGATGACTACACCAGAATGTGTTGGGTTTATTTATTGAAGAACAAATCTGATGCTTTCCTAACATTCAAGAATTTTCATAAATGGATTGAAAATGATGCACAATCTCATATTGAGTCTATCGCACTGATAATGGAAAAGAATATACATCAAATGAATTTGAACAATATCTTCGCCAACATGGGATTAAACATCAAACAACTGTGCCTTATAATCCCCAACAGAATGGTGTAGCTGAAAGAATGAACAGAACAATTTTGAATATGGTACGATCCATGCTTTTTTCAAAAATGTAAAGATAACGTTTTGGGTTGATGCTGTTCTATGTGCTGCATATATAAAGAATAGATGTCCATCTAGTGCTATAAGAAACAAGACTCCTTATGAATTGTGGTATGGACATGTTCCTTCGGTCAAACATCTCAGGATTTTTGGTTCCACCTGTTATGCTTTGATACCAAAGGTACATAGAAACAAACTTGGTGCTAGAAGTCGTAAGTGTATTTTCTTGGGGTATTCAAATACCTCCAAAGCATACTGCCTCTATGATGAAGAAAATAAAAAGTTTGTTATATCTAGAGATGTAATTTTTCTTGAATCATCCAAATCTGACAATGTTGTTGAGCGGCAACTTGATCGCTTGGATAGATTCGCAAAAATGAAATCATTTCAAGAATTTGAAAATCAGATTCCACATCTTGAAGGGGGGATTCCTATACTAGATCAACATGTGGAATCTTCTTCTGAAGAAGATTCTCCCCCGTGTGAAACTCCAACAACGGATGATGCTTTAAGTGATGTAATTGATAGAATTGGGAGACTCAATCTTGATTCACTCCCAACTCAATCAACAGAGCAGCCTGGACCATCTCAGAAAGGTCCCCCAAAGTGGCTGACAAAGACACTTGAAAGTGTTCATCCTGATGAAATTGAAAAAACAGGAACCAGAAATGCAAACCGACAAAATGGAGGTGATGTAGATGACTCTAATTCACCTATTGATATGGATGTTTCTTATGATTGTGAATTGAACTTGTCTACAGATTTTGAACCAACCTCCTTTAAAGAAGCTGCTTCTCATGATGAATGGAAAGAAGCAATGCAAAAGGAGTATGATGCCCTCATAAAGAACGACACTTGGAAGCTGGTTGATCCTCCATTTGGAACCAAACCAATTGGCTGCAAGTGTGTCTACAAGAACAAGTACAAAGCTGATGGCTCACTTGACAAGCACAAAGCTAGGCTTGTGGAAAAGGGTTTTGCACAGAAGGAAGGGGTCAATTATGAGGAAAATTTTGCTCCCATAGCAAAATGGGCCACCATCTGGACACTCTTTGCACTAGCAGCTCAGAACGGTTGGAAAGTCCATCAAATGGATGTAAAAACTGCCTTCTTGAATGGGGATCTAAAAGAAAATGTTTTTATGTCGCAGCGTGAAGGATTTTTTGTGAAAGGACATGAACATAAAGTATGCAAACTTGTGAAGTCCTTGTATGGCCTCAAACAAGCACCACGAGCCTGGTATGAAAAGCTAACTGAGCATCCTCTGAAACTCAACTTCAATCATTTTGATCTTGATGATGCAACTTTATTTGTCAAGAAAGTTGGCAAAACAGTTGTATATCTTGTGGTATATGTAGATGATCTTTTAATGACAGGGAACAATAAAAGCTACATTGCATCCATAAAGAAGGAATTGGGGAAAAGTTTTGAAATGACTAATTTGGGCTATGTTCATTCCTATCTTGGCATTGAAGTAACCCAACATCCAAAGGCCATATTTCGTTCTCAAAAGAAATACATTGGAGATTTGTTGAACAGGTTTGGCATGACAGAGTGCAATCCTCTTACTACTTCAATGGAGCAAAACTTAAAGCTCACGTCTATTGAAGGAAAGGAATTTGAGGATGCAACAAAGTATAGACAACTTGTAGGAAGTCTTAACTACCTAACTACTACCATACCAGACATTTCATTTGCTGTTGGAATGCTCTCCAGGTTTATGCAAAAGCCTTGTGAGGGACATTGGTTTGCTTCAAAAAGAGTTCTAAAGTACTTGAAGGGAACTCAAGACTTTGGAATCAAGTACACACAGGTGGATGACTTCAACTTGATCGGATACTCTAATTTAGACTTCGATGGAGACAAAGAAACTGGGGTATCTACTTCAGGATATGCTATGAGTCTTGGATCAGGAGTTGTCTCCTGGAGATCACGGAAACAATAAGTTCTAGCAGATTCCACAATAGAAGCAGAATATGTGGCAGTAGCTGAAGCAACAAAAGAAATTGTGTGGCACAGGAAAATTCTTGAAGATTTGCAGGTAAAACAAGTAAAATAAACTCCACTCATGATTAACAACACCTCTGCAATAAAGTTGGGCAAGAACCCAAAGTTCCATGATCGAACAAAGCACATAAATACTAAATATCTTCTGATCGACATCATGTTCAGGCAAAAACAATCCATCTCCGTCATTGTTCCACAAATGAGAAAACTGCAGACATCTTCACCAAAGCGCTTGGAAGAGAAAAGCTTGAAAGATTCAGAACGATGCTTGGAATCACCAACATCCCTTCAGATTAAGGGGGGGAATGTTGACACCTAATCCTCATGATTGGGTGAATTTATGTAAATAATTAAATTAGGAATCTGAACAGCCATCAGGAGATGAACTGAACAGTCACACCTGTTAGAGTCGGTCTGGTCGAGTCCTCCGTCAGGGATCAAAACTCTTTATGAATTTCATGATTAGGTGTCCCGCTCCACTCTTCCAGTTTGCATTTCACTAGGGACATGCCATGATCTGACGGAGAAAGTCTTGTTAGTCATTTTCCCTCATGTTTGGCTCCTGCTGGTTCAGGTCTTGGTCCATAATCACTGAAATTCATGATAGTCAAGGTCTGGTCATATTACAGGACAAAGTCATTTTTTATGATTGTGTCTATAAAACCCTCAAATTGGTCTGTGAAAAAACATGTCTAGAATGAGCCAGGCAGGGCAGGGGAAGACCTTATACAGCTATGGTCCAGAAAGCTTCATCATCAGCTGAAGAGACATCGACTCTTCTTCAAAACTCTGTTTTGAAGAAAAGTCAAACAAGGTCATTTATGATTTTTTTTCCAAAAAAGCACAAGTTGATTATTCAGATGCAGTCATGGTTTCTATGGCTAAATGCCCAGTCACACAGTCCCCACAAAGAAATGTTGAAAATCCCATCAGGAGAGCCAAAATTTCAGAGAAAAATGAAAATCAGGGTGTTTTAAAGTCAATGAAAAAAGTGCAAAACACAAACATTTGAAAGTGGGTTTTCAAGGAAGAAAAAATCAAACCCATCTCCTCCAAGGCTATCAATACATGTTTTGCCCAAATCAAAGCTATTGTGCTCTTGCAAGACTTGGAGAAATCATTTCAAAGGTGAGAAAGCGAAATCGTGAGCGTTTGAGGGAGTGAGAGTTGGATTTCGAGGGTGTGATGCATACACCAAGGAGCGCGGCGCACACGCTGCTAGCCCGCAGTGGGAAAGCTACAAAGGAATGACGCACACCCAGTGTGTGGCGCACTGGGCTTGGCGCGCGATGCACACAGCCTGGGGCATAAAAAAATGCCAAACCGCTTAAAGTCTTGGTGAAGACTAGCAAAACAAGAGGTAGGCCCTGTGTACACCTCTTCTCCATAAATTTTGTCATTGATATGGTGTTTATGAGATGTTTAAATGTCACCCAAAAGCATAAGGTCAAACATGAAAGAAATCACCAAGAAAATAATGGTTGGGGTTGCAAAATGTGATGATGGCACCAAGGTTTCACTCCACTCCCCTTGTCCCCTCACCCATCATCTTTCTCATCTCCCCTTAACCATTTTTCCTAAGAGCCCCACCCTAAAACCACTACTTAACCCTTTCCCTATCCTTGCAAGCAATTCATGGTGAAATTCTGAGCGCGCGACACACACACAAAGAGGCACGTCACACTCATGATGTGCGGCGCACTGGAAGCCGGTTCACAGTGTAAAAATGCCACTGGCGCGGCACACTCAGAGAACGCGGCGCACTGGGCAGTGCGCACGGCGCACAGAGATATAAAGCCCAAAAAACTACCAATTTGCCTAAAATTTTGTGAAGGCCTATCAAATTTGAGAGGTAGGCCAACTACCTTCACTCTTGGCATTAAAATTGAGAAGAATACCATGATTTTGATGAGTATAAATCTAATGCCAAAGTTTTTTTTAGTAAACAAAAGAAGACAAAAAAAATCAGGCTCCCAGGGTTTTTGCTACAGTAACGGTGTTGTCAAAGTATTCTCCTACCCTACCCCTATCACCATTTTCCCTGCATCATTTTCCCCTTATCATCACCCTAACACCACTGTAATCATATGCCTTTTTCCCCCTCCTCCTATGACTCAAAATAAACTCAAACCCTACGCCATCAATACTATACTCAAAAAATGCTCCTTTATCCCTGATAAGTTTCTCCTTTTAAACCCCTATTCCCCTTTCGTCATTCCCCTCCTAACACTCCCTGTTTTATTGTCCCCTTGGTGACAGATTCTCAGAGCATCTATCAGTTTTATTAGATTCAGAGGGCAGCATAAAACTCAGGGTACAAGCAGCAGTAATGGCATTAGAAAATTCATCAGAGTATGAGGAGGGGACCCACAGTGGCACATCTTCAGGAGAGAGGGCCCATAGGAGACATCACCAGAGTGGCAGACATCTTAGAGATGAGCCAAATACCCTCACTGAGCTGCAGGCATTCCCGCTCGCCCTGTCTTGTTTCCAGCACTTGGCATGTTATGAATTTTGTCAAAGGGTGGCAAATGTCAGAGTCCATCGTGAGTTGGCCCACATTTTTGCACTTCATCTACAGGGAGGCCAATCCGTCCTGGCTGGGGTCACTTTCACCTTGACACCAGAAACCATATAAGTGGCAACAGGAATACCGAACATTGGAGAGCAGTGGCATAAGAAAAAGAAGGTGGAGAGGCATCATTATGAGCCTTACATCAAGAACAGCTGCTTGAGCCAACTCACCAGAGTTTTTCCATTTAGATTTTTGAGAGATGAGTATGCCCCACTCATGAGATTGATCATGAAGTATTTCAGTTGCAAGGGGAGGTTTTAACGCCTTTATGCATATCACATCAGGTTGCTCATGCACTTTACCTGGGTGCGGATGATGAGCCTCCCATTTTTCATTTGCAACAACATTGAGAAGATGAAAAACTTCATGCGGCACAAGACCCCTCGGCAGCAGCTAAACAGTGTCTATCATTTTGCTCTCATCCAGATTTTGGTGGACCATCAGTTAGGATTGCAGGGTATTGCTTGGGAGGACTTCATCTCCCGTGATTTCTTCAGTGCCCCACCGGTGGTACCAGAGGTAGAGCATGAGGTGGGGGGTCCTTCACATCAGTTTGAGCACCATGAGACTGCCACCATGCAAGTATACATCACATACCAGAAGGGCAGTAGACCGTTGTTCGCGGCAGCAAAGCGAGTGTTATCTCCACCTGGGGTGGAAGGGGCCTCGCTTCCGAAATCAGTGCCACAAGAGTAGGGTAAGGGAAAGGAGCCAGTGTAGGAGGAGGGGCCATCAGGTGCACAAGAGACCGGTGTTATCCTCATTCCGGATAAAGAGACAGAGGCAGAGAATGCCAAACTTAGGATGATAATTCGGGAGTAGGACACAGAAATCAAAGACTTGATACTCAATTTCGAGAGGGCCAGATGGGTCATCAAGTATCTGGAGCAGAGAAACAAACCGCTTGAGGATCAACAAACGATCAGGGAGCTGCAAAGCATCCGTGAAAATCGACAAGTTGTCCAGCAGAGAGGGATCGAGCTAACTCCCTTAAAGCAAGAGATCAAAAACAACCATGAGTCTTGGTTGGAGCGGGTCAATCTACACTTGGAGCAGCGGTCGGATAAAGCTAACAGGGAGAAAGACATGCTTAGGCGCATGACTCATCACTACCAGGCCCAAAACATGAGCTCCAAAGCAAGAATCAGGAGCCTAAAGGCAAAATTGAGCAAAGCGACAAAGGAGGCAAAGGAGCAAGATCGGCTTCGAATCTTGGCTGAGGCTTCCTTGGCATAGCATAGCACCTCATAGGGAACCTCCAGCCCAAATTTCAAAAATTTGGGCAAATTTTGGTCACAGACAAATTTTTGGGCAAAAAGCAGGGATTTTCTCCCTATGCGCCGCGCCACTGGCACGACGCTAAAATTCTATAGCTCCAAATGAGGAATGGTTTGCATGTTTGGATTCAGCATGGAAAATCACGACTACTGGTGTCCAAAAAAGAAATTTTGGCAAGGTATGAGTCTCCAAAAGGTCAAACAACACCCAAAAATGGCCTCTCTGCCACCGTTTTGACACACAGAAAGCAGTATTGGGAGAATGAATATTTGGGGGGGCAAATGAGCACCAAATTGGGAAATTCCAGTGGGGTTAGAAAATAAACAGGACAGGCTTTCCAACAAGCCCACTTGAACAGATTTTGGACACCTAAAAGTGCCCCAAAATAGGCCCCAAAGTAGCGCGACACACAGAGAAAATGGCGCGACGCAAAGAGGAAAAATTGCCAATTTGCTTCCGTTTCGCGAAATTTCGGTTCGCGACTTCTTCAAGTGGGCCCGGTCATTTACACTTCAGTTTTTTGGCACCAAAGGCAGAATTTAAAGATTTTTTTCTCCATATTGGATTCTATCCAAGTGGCAAAGGAAGGCAAATGGTTACCCCAAAGCCAAATGTCATATTTCCAGCGCTGCACCTGTAGCTGATGGTTGGCTCTCCATCTCCTTTTTGAAATGATTTGAGTAACTTCCCAACCCCTGGGCATTCTATCTCTTCCTCACACATTCTATATATTGTATGTGAGTTATTTGCAAAGGGTTGGTTGGCTTGTAACTTCTGGGAGGCTGTGGGAAAGAAACTTTGTTTCTGCATTGTATATTTTTATAGAGAATTAATGAAAGGCAGCGACTCTGTTTCATGAGATTCCTGTGGTTGTGAGTGTAGCAAGTGTTTCTCTTATGTTTCATATGTATTTCATTATGTTTCATATTTCATTTCGCATTCATTTTTGGTGAAATTTTTCGAGTGAGATCAGGTAGAATTCAATTCTATTGCTCTACCTGTGGGAAAATTTCATGCGCAGTGTTTCATTCTTCTGTTGAAAATGATTCATGTTGTCCATTCCCTTTTCACCTTCTTAATAAATCTCTCCATTTCTTCGTTATGTTTCATAGTTTCATTTCTTATTCATTTCTGGTGAGATTTTTCGAGTGAGATCAGGTAGAATTCAATTTTATTGCTCTACCTGTGGGAAAATTTCATGTACAGTGTTCATTCTTCTGTTGAAAAGGATTCATGTCGCCGATGCCCTTTTCACCTTCTTAATCAATCTTTCCATTCCGCAATATTTTAAAACTAAATTGCTATGCTTTCAGCCTACCTTGCCTCACGAAATAATCTGTGCCTTCAAGTTAAGTTCTCTGTTCATTGAAGTCCAGTGGTCCCATAACATCCCAGAAACACAGTCATTCACAAAATCCCTCATTATATTCATTTCCACTTACTAGCCTAAGATAAATAGTTCGTTTGAAAGTCATCTCAGTCCTTTTCGTTCATCTATTCACTGAGTGTGACCCAGAGAGAGCCCTCTCTTGTTCTGGTACGACTAGCTACTAGACTGAGCGTGGTTTGTGGTTACCTTGAATTTTGTCTTCCTTCAGCCTGAGGTGGATTTAGGTGCTAACAACACCCTATTGTATATAACAAAGACATACCTGATGGAATAAGGAACCAGTTTTTCTGCCTAATGGAGTTACTGCCTGGCCTGACAGTCTCTTCAATATTGGACAAATTTCACTCGGAATCCACCGTATTTACAGTATTTGATAGAAAATAAAAAACTGAAGGATGATTAAGGTCACTGGAATCATCTTCGTCATTATCTTGAAGATGGGAACGATGGTGGTAATCTTCCCATGGTGCCTCTTTTATCATCATTGACTGAATGATTCCTTCGTCTGTAGAATATATACGTGACCAAGGATCTGAAGAGGTGCCATATTCTAGAGACCTATCTATCCAAACACTTGATGAGTGTTGATTTGGGTTTGTCACCCAGGCCCAGAAAATTTATTGCTACAAAATTTCTATGGGGCTTGGGGGAAATACCTGGTGATGATCTATGCTAACAAAATGTTCGGAAATCTTCTTAATCTTTGACGATGTAGAAGATACCATATGACAGGTTTCCACTATGGCCACTTCCGCTAGATTACTCGGAGGTGGGAGGGAAAAAGTACCCATTAAGGCAGGGTCTTTTAGGAGGCCTACTCCGACATTTTGAAGTGATTGAGAGCTTCCATGGATCATTCAAATGCTTCCCGTAGCTTGTGAACTGTTGGGGAAAAAGGTTAGTTGGTCAACGATTGTAATTCTACCTTGGAAGGGAAATGCAATCTTTCTAAAATATGTTGACACAACAGCAGCCATAGCATAAATCTAGGGCCTTCCTAGTAGGATATTGTAATCAAGTTTTCCATCGATAACTTCGACTTCAATTTCTATTGTTTTACCCCCCAGTTCAACTTGCAAGTTACTTAATATCCCATATGGCGTGTATGTTCTTTTGTCGAATTATTTTAATGTCATTGATGATCGTGACAAGGGTGGTGAGCCTAAAGTTTTCCAGCAACTCATTGACATAATATAGGTAGATGCGCCCTCATCAATGATTGTTCGATGAATGGTTTTGTTGATGGCTTTTACCTGTATAAGGAAAGCGAGTTGGGCCGGTAACTGAGGTTCATATCCTTTGTGGTTAAAGGCCACAAGATTGGAATCCATTGGGTCAATCCCACCTATTGCTGATAATAAAGATTGCTTTTGGGAGGGGCAATTTTACAGTACTTCAAGTGTTGACATAGCAGATGGTGATTGAGCAAGATCCTCTACTATATTATAATTTTGTGCTGCTTGAGCACGAGGATTAAATTTTGATTTATGTACTACTCCTTTTGGCGACTTTAATGTTAGGTCAGGAATGATGGGTGGCACAACTTCTGACGAAGTTTTTGTTGAACTACTGGGTTGATCTGTAGCCTTGTTGTTCGACATTTGTGGATTCCCGTAATATTTATTCCTTGTAGATATCAAAGCATCATTTTGCTGCTTCGAGATGGATAACATAAGTACTTGGCATGGGGAAGCATGATCGATAGCAACCAAATTAGTTTCTGGGTTTGGAAACGGATCAGTCAATACTGCTGAGGTGCTTGAAGTTTTTATAAATTTCTTGACCTAAGCTCGATGTGTACAATTTTTTGTATAATGGTCCTCATTACATATGAAACATGGCTGATTAGGTTTCTTTTTCCCAGCAGGGTTTTCAGAAGATGTTTCAGGAATTGAATCTTCTTGTTTCTTCTTTTTGTTTTTGCCTTTCTTCTTGCCCTCTAGTTGATTTGGTTCTTTGCCTTTGTCGAATGACACGGCATTAACCTCCGAATTAGGAAGTTTTTCATTTGCTTTTTTACTAGAAACTGCAAGGGCTTTACTATATTGAGCCTTTGCAGTTTGCATACTTGAGGTACCAATCACGCCATCTCCATCATGAGAGTCCCTGTTTGATTTAGGAGGGGGAGGAAGGGAAAATTATGGTCTAGGAGTGTCAGGGATTTTGTCATAGAGTGTGCCAGACTAAGTATAGATCAAGTCCAAATATTGTGCACGAGAAATGACTTGCTCTTAAGTGACAACTCCTCCTTTTGCCACATCTTCTGTAATAGAAGGTAATAATGACTTAATAAACCACTTAGATAGAAGCTGATCAGGAACATATGTCTTTACCATTCGACGATGATGTCACCACTTATGAATATGATCAGATATGTGAGTGGCTGTTGTCTGTTTAAAGTTGGTAAGGATTTCTGTCCCTATTTTGTACCTTATGGGTAACTGAAAGTGGGTTAAAAAGGTAGTGGCAAGGGTGCTGAAGTTATCGAATGAAGCTCTTGGCAATTCGATGTACCATATCGTTGCCGGACCGGTTAGCGTTCGCTGAAAAAGGCAAAGCATAATCGAATCATCATTGAGGGTGTTGGATGAACACCACAAATGGAAGGTCATTGCATGGTTCGATGGATCTTCGCCCAGATTTCCATTGAATTTAGGAATATCTAAGGGAAATTTATGAGGAATCACTGGCCACTATGGGGCGTAAGCAATCGTATCATTCATTAACAGGTTCAAATCTGGTAATTCCAGAGTTGCTACAAAGGGCAACTATTGATTCAAGTTTGGTGAAGCATACCCAGGATAAGATGGAATCGCCTGAGTAGTGGGTCTTTTCAGACCAGCATAATGTATCTGATGCTGGTAACTTTGAAAAAGTCGATGGACATAACCAATGTAGAATGGTTGTTGATAACCGTTTTGAAAATGCGGTTGTCCATTACCTAAAGCGCCTTGTTGCTTAGGTCCTTAGCAAACTTGCTGGAATTGGGGTTGTTGATATTGCACCAGCCATGATTGTTGAACCATTTGATGTTGCCCAATACTGGATGATTAACCAAGATGCGGGGTGATAACACCTGTTTGAGCCTGATTCGTTCTGGTTAAGGAAGCAATAATCTGAGATTGTGATGGAGCCATAGAGACAAGAGGCTGTTGTATTGCAACTTGAGAAATTTGAGGTTGACATACAACAGGTTGTGCTTGTACTTGTGACACAGTCAAAATAGAGGGTTTCGTGCTAATATTCGACACAGGTTGGGTTGGTTGCATTGAATATACAACCCTTGGTTGTTGACGCAGTATTGGTATCCAACCACCGGATGTAATTTTATTTTGACCTGAATTTTGTTGTGAGCTCTCATACAGTTGTTCTCTAGGAGGGAACAATGAAAAATCATACTGCCCCTCGTATGGCTAATCCAGTGTTCAAAGGATGGATGGGCCTTTGAAGACTAGGTTGCCGAAATTGAAATTGGAATGCAGGATCAATTTATTGAGCTTCAACATAAGAAATGCCAGATAGGGTCCCGGAAGAACCAATGGGAACAGACCATGTCGTCGAAATAGTCCCTAGGTGGACTCCATCTAGCAGTTGATAACTAGTTGGGATAGATGGCATACCAGTAAACGTCGTAGGAGTGCTAGCAGGAAGTTCTACTGTGGCGGTATCAGATGACACAATCCTAGATGTTGACGGTTGTTCAGACATATTTAGCCTATCCAAAAGATTTCCTAGCTCTTCGACAGGAACTTGTGATGAAGGATGATTAAAAGAACTAACTTCAGGAATAGAAGGATATAAGTGGATCCTAGCTCCAAAATGCAATGGAGTACTAGATGGAAGATCCTCTACAATCTCTTCTATAGAAATCAGTCCAAGTGGAAGAGGTAGACTGTCAAGTTCGTAAAATATTTCTGGGGCCAAATAAGGTATAGTTTTTGCAGCGATAGATACTAGAGGGGTGACAACTTTTATATTATAGAACTCAACTCCCAAATGCTCAGGTAAATGAACTTCAGTTTCTAGATCAGCTCTAGATGGAGCTATTTCAGGTATAGAGGTGTCTACTGTTACACTAGGATCAATTCTAATGTCCTCTTGTAACTGCGGAACTTCTTCTGTAAAGGCAGATGTACCGGAAATGATCGGAGTAACTGTAGTCTCTAATGATGTTGAAACACAAGTTTCAAATAAACCAGGAGAGGTGGACTCAGTTAAATGAGATTGTTTTGCCCATAATGGTTTCATTTCTAGAGTCAAATATGGTTGACTCACTAGCCTCCACGAATGACGAGGTTTTGATTGACTTTCTTACACGATTGCGGATTACTTGATCAACTCAAAATTAAAAAGGGGGAAATGTTATTTCGAATTAAATAAATTTTATGATGCTTTTACACAACTTTGCTTTTTCAATTTTTAAGAGTCAAGAAAAAGCTAAAGATGACTCTAGTCGCCTTCGATTTTTAATGAGCCTAAAGTGACAAGTGCTCAGATGGACCTTTTCTTTTAAGGAGTCGAAAAGGAACGAAAGTGACTACTCTGGAAATCTAGACAAAGGGATTACCAAACCAATCGCAAAACTGTACTATACACCTTGGTGGTAAATTAAAGAGAAATTACCAAGGATTTTATCTATGACAGTCAATCTTCCTGAATGTTGTGTTCATTGCATTGCAATCGATAGGGTGGTAGACACAACTTCCTAAGGATAAAGGATATCAACCTATTGTGGTCTCCCAATATATACTCGACGGTACGGGGAGCACAAGTCCGTACTAGCACTTTTCGTATCAAAGAGGAGTAATCACCCAACCTTCGATGAAAACGATAGTTACCAGGTTTTATGATGCTGGAATACATCTCTAGCCTAGAATTCTATATGTCGTGCGTTAGGTTCCAAAGCGTTTTTATGTTCATTGAGGTTTATTTTAGAGTTGATATTTTTACAAAGTTTGCCTTTCAAGGTTCACTGCATGATGTAGATGCAAAATTCCTAAATATGCAATCTAAAATGATAAACAGTCATTTGTTTTCTTTTAGCAATGAAAATGCTAGCTACTAAGAAAGAAGAGTACGATTCTTTCAACAGAGAGTAGAGAGCACACACTAAATGCACTTTTCCTAAATCATTTTCCACATGCAGTCCAAATTAAATGCACATGCATGTATTTGTTTTCCCATTTCCTTAATGTGAGAATGCCAAAATGGAAAACTAAGTACAGATCTGAAGTATTTTCTTCAAAGCAACACTTCAACAATTTATTTTCGAAACGAAAGGAAGACTAAGACAACACTTTCAATTTCGAATGGAAAACAATTTTTGACACTTCAAATATTGATAATTCAATTCAAATACAATGGAAAAAGTACAATCAACTATCTAGAAGAGGAAGACTTTATGACACTCTTCTTTCGACTCAAAATGACAGTTATGACACTTCTTTGCATAAAAAATGACAGTTCGATTAAGTTACTTTTGACAAAGGAGGACTGTAAATGATGAAAAATAGATTAAAAACATTCACAAATCTTGATCAATGGAGGCTGAATAATGTAAAGGAAGAAGGCTTAAACAATGGTATACTAATCATAAGCAGCAAAGCTACTGAAGAGAGCTGAAAACAAGGAGGAAACAACCAAATTCTAGAGATAGAAAAAATATCATTCAATCATTGCGCCTGTCCTTAAGTGAAATAGGGATGCATCTCACCTGCAACACACAAGAGGTGTGATGCATCCAGGCTACCAGTTACAGACAGTGCGATGGACCAAGGAACGAAACTGAGCTTGGTTTTTGCTCAAAAATTTGCAGCTAAGTTCAGTGATTTAGGCTGAGCTATGATATACAGTAAAAACAAAGTATAGGGGTATGATCTTATGAGGTTATTGAGTTACCAGAAGGGCACTTAGGATGTTTGCAAGTAAGATGTTTAGTTCATAAACCAACCCAAAGATTGACTAAAGCAGCATTGATCTACTTTGTAGTTGCATAGTAAAAGCAGTTCGAAGGCTAGCTGGCTTAACTTCAGGCTCTGTCTGTAGTTTATAAAGAAAACAACAGTAACAAACAAACAAACTATTCATTCCCCAGTGGAGTCACCATTTTGTTTCCGGAAAAATAGTGTCTTTTGATGTACTAGTCCCACTAAGATGGGTAGCTATCTTAGAAACAAACAATTCAAAGTGTTTCAAGATTTCCTTTATGTATGATAGATAAGAGAGAAGCAAAGAGGACCAACTTGTATCTTCAGCTTGGCTCCTTGCTTGTTTCCTCTTTCCCTTGATAGATCTTGCCACTCTTCTCCTACTTGTATTGCTTTAGAGAATACCTATAGAGGCAAAGCAACAAAACACTATCAAAGCATCTCAATCTATGATATCATAAACAATGTAGAATAAAAAATACATTAACCATACAATTGCATCTACAAATAACAAGATTCACAAATACACAATTATATGGAGGAAAACTCAAAGAACTTTATTGATAGTAGAAATAGAAGAGAGGATTACAACCCAACTATCTGATCCAGCATCATCCTCCAGCATGAAAGCCCTCTTCACCTCATGAAAAGCAAGATCACCCAACAATACAATGTTTCTTCTCAAAGAGAAACCAACAACAATTCCTTACAAATTACAAAATTCCCGCCTCTAGATCTCTCATATGAGGGATCCATTTATAGATATTTGCAGAGGGGTGACTCAACATCTCGGTTTCTGATTAGTGTCATTTCATTGATAGTTCTTTGTTCTACTTGGAGATTTCTTTGATCTATTACTCATCCTTGGGCAAATTCAGAGAGGCAAGTGTCATATGAGTAGTTTCTAGAAGATTCTTTGGGTTTCCACTTAGAAAACTGCCTCTACCATTTGTCTACTCTCACCCATCACACCCCCAGAAGGCTCTTTCAGTATGCATTACATTTGGCCAGTGAGGCAGCCAGTATGCATCACACCCTAAGCATGGAACAGTCTGTATGGTCCAGCTTTGGCCAGTTCTTAGTGGTTTTTCAAGTGGAACTTTTGGGAAATGATGTAATCAATTGACCATGATCCTTTAGGGTATGAAACAACACTTTTAGGGGTTTAAGAGCCCTTGGTTTATCGACATATGTGATTGGGGTTACAGTGCCCAAATATGTCTATAACACTTTTCTACCTTTTGTAGTTTTGTTGTTTCTAGCTTGCATAAAAAGAAAAACTAAAAAACGAGCATATGTTCCCCCATGGTTCAAGCTCATTAAAAAATGAACCCACCACCAAGCATATGTTTGTTTGTTTCAAGCTTGTAAAAACAATGAAACCTACCACCGAGCATAGTTCCCCCACGGTTCAAGCTCGTTAGAAAATGAACCCGCCTTTGGTAAATAACCTTCGTGATTGCCATGCTATCAGCCTTTTGAGCCTTGGTTGTGTTCCTCCTATCACCTCCATTCATTTGGCCGATCATACGCTTCCACTTGATCTTTTACCCTTTTTGAGGAACAACTGCGACAAGTGGTCTTGTTAGCCAACCTCTTCACATCACCATGTTTTGAGAAGTTCCAAGCTTACCCAGAACAAGTTGCTACCCTAGACACCACTCGTTCCTAAAAAACGAGTCTCCTTTAAACTCTTTTCAGACTCATTAAATATGAAAAGATTGTCGAGCAATTGGCCTTTTCAGCTCGTTAAAGTGATTTGAAGTTCCATCCCTCCTGTATATTTTAATCTTTTTTGGACCCGAGGGATTATCTCACGAAAAAGTTCGAGCACTTGTCTTTTTGGCTCGTTAAAGTGATTGAAAAGTCATCCCTTTTGTATTATTTTATCCTTTTACAGAATTAAGGGATTATGCTACGAAAAAGAACTTCTAGAGTTTCCTTTTCGTCCCTTTTCAAACTCTCTAAACATGAAAAGGACCGAGTTATCCTTGTCATTAAACTTGTTAAAACAATAACGACAAACTCGTGTTAGACGAGATAGAGTTTCCTTTTCGTCCTTTTTCAAACTCTCTAAACATGAAAAATACTGAGTTATCTTTGTCGTTAAACTCGTTAAAACAATAGCGAAATCTTGTCCACCTAGACAAGAACGAGTTTCACCATCGCTAGACTCATTAAAACATAACGATAGGTTTCCCTAAAGGGAAAATTATAGAACAAGCATATGTTATCCTCCTCAAGCTTGACAAAAATAAAGAGGTACTGGTCAGCAATGTCTGGGGAAAAAGGGAAGAAAACTTGAAGAATTTTATGGTAGCAGGTTGCTCTTGAACATGACACTTTTACTCCATCACCATGATTGAGTCAGGATGGGTTATTCCGTTCACTGGTCATTTCACCATTGGCCTCTTACACCATCCATTTTTTGGGGTTAATGCTACCAATCCATCTCAGTGTCGCCGATATGTTCAAGAGAATTCATTCAGTTGAGAAACCACAATCCAGTTAATGCCTCATCCACTGCAATACCTTCATCCTCCATTTTTCATCACCGCCATTCCTGAACCTTGTGTTGTCAGATCATTTTCACTTCCAGAAAATCATTTGCTTCATTTCGTGTCGTAGATGTGGGATACATTAAGGCCCTCCTAAGATGGGTCACTTCTTGTCGACATTAGCTCATTATCAAAGAAGTTGACTTAGAAACACCCCTTTCAGTACTTTGAAGCTTGCATGCCTCAATGGAAAGTTTCTCACTTCCGGCGATAGGTTGAAATCAATGGAATTCGACCAAAAGATTTTGCGTGGTGTTTGAAATCAGATCATATATGCACACCACATGAATTTTACTGTAGTTCCTTGAGGATCATTATCATTATTGGTGATTCCTCTCACGTCTGTTAACATCTCACATTATTGGCTAGTAATCAGGCGATGTCTTTCCATGTTTGACTTCAGAAAGTCTCTTCACATGGATCGACTTGTACATCGGGTGAAGATTGAACGAGTTTGAAGACACTGGATCTAGTTTCATCCATCCGGGCTGCAATATATTCAGGGATATAAAGACATCAAATGTACAAAGAAGCTGCACAGATGGTCATCTGAGCTAAGGATGGACTCTACATTTGAAGAATCACCAGTCTGCATATGCAGACGACTATCTTTTCTATGTACATGAAATGAATTTATAAAGTTGAGCATGGAAATGCTCGCCTCAGCTAGATCATGAAAATTATATTATTATGATGTATTGTTTTGTATCTTATACAGGTCACCTTCGAGTTCGAAACCTCAGATCCTCATGATAAAGCATTTCACCCGACATCAAAGATTTATGACTTCATGCTTTAGGGGGCAACTGTTATAGACATATTTGGGCACTTCAACCCCAATCTTATATGTCGATAAAATAAGGCTCTTCAACCCATAAAAGTGTTGTTTCATACCCTAAAAGAACATGGTCAACTGATTACATCATTCCCCAAAAATTCCATCTGAAAAACCATCCAGAATTGGCCTAAACTAGACCACACTGATTGCTCCACTGTCAAGGTGCGATGCATACTGACTTCTACACTAGCCAGGTGTAATGCATAGTAATGAGGCCTTCTGTAGGGTGCGATGAGCAAGGATGGACAAATGTCCGAGACAGTTTGCTAAGTGGATGCTCATGGAATCTTCTAGAAACTTCTCCTATGACAATTGCCTCTCTGAATTCACCCAGGGATGAGTAAGAGATCCAAGAAATCTCCAAGTGGAACCAAATGCAACTAGTGGAATGACACTAATCAAAAACCCAGATATGACTCACACCCTTGCACACATCTATAAATGGATCCCTCATCTAAAAGATCTAGAGGTTGGAATATTGTAATTTGCAAGGAAGTGCTGATAGTTTGTATTTGAGAAAGAGCATTGTATTGTTGGTGTGATCTTGCTATTTCATGAGGTGAAGAGGGCTTCATGCTGGGAGGATGATGCTGGATCAGGCAACTGGGTTTTAATTCTCCCTTTTATATAATAAAGTTCTTTGAGTTTTCTTCCATATAACTGTGTAATTGTGAATGTTATTATTTGTGAATGCCATTGTATGTTCATTATATTTCTAATTCCGTAATGATTATGATATAATAGATCAATATGCTTTGACGGTTCTTTGTTACTGTGTTTCTACAGGTACTCTCCAAGTGGAATAAGTATGAAGAGGAGTTGCAAGCTCTGTCAAGGGGGAGAGAGATCAAGAAAGGAGTTAAGCGAAAGATCCAGGTTGGTTCCATTGTCTTTCTCTTATCTATTATACATAGAAGAAATCACAAATTTATTTAAACTATTGTTTCTAGGGTAGCTACCAAACCGAGAGGGCTAGTCGATTGAAAAGACACTAGTTTTCCTAGAAACAATAAGGTGGGTGGGAATGGGAAGTGGAAATAGGTCTAGGGAATAGGGATAGGTCTATAAAAATTTGAGGAGATGAGGGGAGGGATTATGGAGCTGTAAGAGCTGATAGGAGGTGAAAATGTCAAGGGAGTTTAGAATGATAATTAAATTACAAGTTTATGGTAGTGGTTGCCTAGGACTTTTGGAAACCTAGGTCTTAGGGTTTTATGGGAAAAGGGTTTAGGGACTAGGAAATGATAGTGTAGGGGTAGGGATGGGCTTAATAGTGATTTAGGAAGGTGTTGTAGGGTATACGGGCAAAAAAGTTGGGAAAGGGATGGATTTAGGTTTTTATCACTTACCCAAGTGCCAATTTTTCTTAGGAACCAAAATACTAAAAAAAATTTTGTTTAGGAGTACAAAGAGGTGGAAAATTTGTGTGACTTACTTGGTAGAAGAGGAAACAAGAATTTGTTGAAGTTTTGAGAGACTTTTGAGGCATTTTGGTGCTCTGGGGCTCACTAGGAAAAAGTGCAGCTTCTTGCCCAGAAGCATAGTGCCTGTGTCATAAAAGGCAGCAACCATTGCTCTAAGCACAACGCCTCCCTCCTAAGTGCAATGCCAAGAATTTCTTTTCCTTTAAACCTGGAAAATCAAATTTTTGAACCAAGGGAGTGTGAGCTCAACCTTTGAGAGTGAAAATGTATTTGTTTTTGACGTCTTGGTGGCCTTTATACTTCATGAAATTGATGATTTGGGCCTTGGGACCCACTTTCTTCCTTTTGTCATTCACCTTACTCTTGGAAACTATACCTTTACACTTGAATTTTTCTTTCACAAATTGCTCACTTGATATACATTGAGAACGCTTTGTCCTTTGATTGTTTGGTCCTTTGGCATTTTGGAACTCTAAATTAGTAGCTTGGAAATCATGTGCTTATTACATTTGAAAGACATAAAATTACATAGTGTAAAATAAAAAATATTACATTTAAAATCAAAATTACATGCTGAAACAAGATTTTTTGTTTACAAATCATCCTCAGATAGTGAAGAGATGTTATTTGATCACTACGAGACTTGCTGACATTATGCAATGGAAATGGTGTGTTATTAGACCTTGAAAACCCTAGGACCTAATGGTAACCATGACTGACTAGAATTGGTGATGTCATGACTGATATGATGACATGATGACTTTGACCTCATGACTAATGTACATTCAGTAAGGTATGACAGTGTGCCAACAAGTAATGAAATTTAAGGGAGAGTGATGTTTTTTTACTAGGGCTACCATCAGTGAATAAATTTTTGAATGATGACCTAGAGGAATGACACAAATTCCTAAGTGGGACCATAACATGATATGAAAAAGAGGATTTTTGATCATTGATGGCAAGATGTAAATACTAACACTAATAATATCGATAATCCCTAAAAGGCTTATCAATTTCCGTGAAGGCAGGTTTAGGGCATAAAACAACATTACACTAATCTTTGGGTGTAGAAACTTGGTTCCAGCATCCTGTTGTGCTGTACAACAACCCCCCATTTCATAAAATTTTACCTTCAAACTATAATATGAAATGGGTCCATTTTAGATAAAATTGGTATCAACTTATCATTCCTCAAAAGGTCCGAATAAGAAACAAAACATTATAAACCTTTTGAATGAACACAAATCGGTCTTACAAAAATAAATGAATAATTCTTTATTAATGCAATAAAGCGATCGCAAGATCACATATCGCAATAACAAAGGATGCATAACAAAAAGACCCATTGGTTTGCCTCGATGCGACAAGCGCGAATAACTATTGGATATCGGGAAGGTAAGGGATTGTAACAAAATGCCCCCTCTCTTTGCTCCGATGCGATATCGCTATCGGCGATCGGGGAATATAACATGCATGCAACAAAAGTCACCCTTCTTAACTCCCGATGCGAATTGGCATTATCGCTATCGGCAATCTGGGATTTCGCAATGACACAAATGAAACTACTCAAGCATTCCTCTGATCTCCGATTGTGATAAAGCTAAGCGCGAATTTAAAAAAGGAATGATAAGGCTTGGGTATATTATGTTAAATTATTATTAAAAGCCTTTCTATTCCCGATAGTGATTCACTTGCGATCAACCGCCAAAAAATCAAAGCCACGCTTAAATGAATTATTCGGCGAATAAACGATATCATGAGCATTTAAATGATTGATAGGTTTAAATGGCCAATTAATGGAGCAATTATGCCAAAATCTCTTCAGAGATTGTATCCACGATAGTATTATTTTAATCCTCCATTATTCATTGATTGATATAACTCTTTCATATTTGGTTTACACCACCTATTTTCTGCGTTACGTTCATTTTATTTCTTGCGCAGAGCTCCTCCGAAGTAGTGAATTTAGGCCAAATGGGGAATAAGTCTAAGAAATTCGGAACAGCTTCAGCTTTCGCAGTAACAGGACAACATACCGCCGATCCGGGACCAAGTAAAAAAGGATTGATCTAAGACACTACATGCCTTGGTCTCGGTAATACTAGTGGGCAGAGCATCTATAATTTGGTTGAAGCTGAAGAGCCTCAAGAAACATCAGTACAAGCTACAACAGGCTCAAACCGGAAGTCCGAGACTACCCTAAAGGAATTAGCCAATTCTTACTTACACCGGATAGCGGCTCGAGAGAAAATTCTTCCATACACAGATGTAGTAAGGTGGGCAGTTGAGGAAATCCTGATTACAAACAGAACATTTTGTACAGTCGATGGGAGAGTCTTCGGTTCATTTCAACCCAATGATTTGAGACAAATGTACCATTTGCCTGAACCAGAGAAGAAGTATAACAAAGCATTTCTGGAGAAGTTCAGAGATGAAAATGAAACTGAATCAGCACCTATACGGGAATGGAGACAGAACCCTGCGAAACACAAGCATGAGTCCTCGGGTAAGTACTCTATCGATTCCTTTTGTTCTACTTATTGTTATGCTAGAGCGATGATGTGTAGGATTTGGGGGTTGCATGATTGCTCAAAATTCTCAATAGAGATGGTACCTTTAATGGAAGCAACAGTCAATAGCGAAATAATGGATTAGAGAAATATATTATCTGATAAGTTAGCAACTGCTATTCTTGAGTTCAAAAACAAAACCCGCATTACTGATATGTTTATTCCTCCATTTTATTTTAGTGCCTACATCTTAGATACTCTTTGTTTTAACTCTGAATTTCCTGTGCTGGGGTGGAGATGGACTCCACAGGACCCCATGCCGATTCATATCTATCACCAGAAGTTGTGGAAAGCCCATTATAAGCACCACCTATATCAAAGTTTGCAATGGATTTATGTTGCCCATTTACTATGCAATTTTTGACAAACCTGCTCCTAAGATTTCCTCACAAGCAGAGATTGACTTGACAGCCCTAGGAAATTGGTTCGGAGAGGATAAAGTTACATATATAAGAGTTTTCGGCAGTCATGCCAGACCTCATGTTCTCCCCTTGTACATACCCGGCAAACTATTGGCTAGAGAGAAAGCATATCAGCTTACATTTGCAGGGGCTACCAAGACTCTAAGGAATTCAAAGAAGCAAGTTTGGCCTCCTTTTCCTCTAAGGTGTGGCGTTTACACTCTGCATGATTATAAGCATGCAGAGAAAGAAGAAAAAAAGAAAAATATACTGAATCTCACCACTCTTCCTAGCAGACGATTTGATCCAAGGAAAATCGTCTATAATGTACTGGAACAGGCAAAAATCACTAAGTTTGAACATAAAGAAGATGAGTTTGATGACCTATCCTCTTCGGCGGAGTCATTATTTTAGGTTCAAGCGCTAGCTAAAATGAGATATCATGACGACGGGTTAGTGGAATTTAACAAACTTAGAGAGCAGAGGTTTCAAACTTTGCCTCTAGATTTGCTAGCTACTGCCCCGATGACACAATCAAGTGAGCCTGAACAACGACTTACCAATGAACCTCCTGCTACATCAGAAATTTTTGAAGAACTCCAGAGAAAAGAGCAGGAGGAACTCTAGAGGAAAGAGCAAGAGGAAGTACAAAGGAAAGAACAGGAGGAAGCACGAAGGAAAGAGCAAGAGAAAATACATGAGGAAGAACTAAAAAAGAAGCACGATAAGAGAAGCAAGGATGTGAATGTCAATACCCAGATTGACCCGAGATTGCTCCAAGAATGGCAACAATTCAACTTAATCATAAGCAATCTGGAAAGCTAAAAAGATGCCGATACATCCAAAGCAACTAATACACAGGATACAACATCAAAACAGGTTCTAAGCGAAGGAACCAGTGGCCTACCCCCTAGTATAGACTTAGAAATAATTCTGAAAGATCCTTGGGATCAAATCATTTTGTAAGTGGAGGATATACCTCCATTGGATGTCTTTTACAGCCAAAAACACAGGGCCGTAGTAAAGCGACAACGGAAAAGAAGAAGGATTGATCAACCTTCCCTGTTCCCTGAACAAACAGTGACAGTCAACGTAGTTTGGAAGGAGGAGTTCGATCCTTCCGATGACCTAACAAAGTTGTCCCAGTATGTTGGAGCCTATTCAGCGGCCACCATGGACAAGGCATCGGAAGTGAGTAATTTGAAAAAATGACCAGGCAATTACTTTGTTATAGACACAGCTATCGGAGGCACAGTAGAAAGCAGAACAATTAGAACAACAATTGTTAAGGCAGCAACAGTTAAATAATCAACTAAACAAGCAACTACTTGAAGAGAAATAGAGGGTAGATTCGAGTGCGATTCAAAGGTAGAAAGAATTATCGGAGGCATTGGAAAAATTGAAGACAATGAATGAACTAATGGTAAAGACAAAATATGTGAAAATTGCTCAATTATCACTTCAAATAGATAAGTTCAAGAGTCTTCCGCAGCCTGCCGATTTAAGGGTAGAAGCACTACAGATTAATAAGGCACTAGTAACACAAATAAGACTATTGTGTCATAAAATTGCTCAAGTTGAACCCCTGTGTGACATAACAACATCAATAATCGATAAATCAGTCGATGCTAGACAGGACTTAGAGCAGGCCGATGAGACCTTAACAGATTTTCTTACTTGGCATGACTCTAGTGAGGGACAGGCAACAAATTTGCCTAAAATCCTAGAATCACATAAAGAAATCCTATTCTTGGAATGGCAGTCCCAATTGATGAAGGCAGAGAGAGAAGTTTCTAGATGCAAATTATCCACAAGTAATTTGATTGAATTAATTAACAATACTCTCTATTTATCTAATATAATCTCTCAATGTACACCAGGTAAATTACTATCGGCTAAAACATTGGAGCAATCATGTTATCAAGAGCTGGAAAAGAATGGGAGATTGATCACAGGTATTCAAAGTTTAACTTGGGACACCTATTGGTTGTTCCTAGTAAAACCATACAGCCAGAGAGCCACCCTCAAGTGCCTAACAGATGCAATCGGGTGTATCATTCCCGACATACATGATGCCACATATTCGGCTCAACTCAATTCTCGTCTCAGCCGCCCTCAAGAAGTGGAACCGATGCTAGCAATATGACAACTCAGATCAAAGGGAAAACAACCAGAGTGATGAATCATTATGCCGACTACCAAATTGTTGTGAAGGAGATATTCAAGATCAAGTTATACCAATTAAATAGCATTTTAATTTTGTAGTTAGTTAGTTTAATTAAGTATTTATAGACCCTTTCATGCATTTAGAAAGGGTCCTGAGTTTTTGTATATGACTTAAACCTAAAGTTGCACTATTGTACTTCAGGTATATTTTTTTATAAAGACTGGGCCAATTATTCCAATTTTGACAATGAAGCTTTTATGTGGATGTGCACTACTGCCTTTATTTAAAAGTATCTTTGAGTTGAAAGAAGGAATTCGAATTACGATTGATGTTGGGAATGATTTGCAGCTCATATGGTACTACTATTTATGTCTGAATTCATTCCTTTCATGTGAATTGTTATTTGATTACTCTTGCTATTATTGAATATATGCATGTGTTTCAACAGCATTCTTTATACTTTCCACTATTGGATGTCTACATGATGCTTTTCTTTTAGTCATACATGTATCAGTAATATATAAAAGACAAGTGTAACAATGTTTTATTAATTACTTTTTTCAACTATTTGAACAAAGAAATTATTATATGAATGAATGTCTGTGTTTATTAAATAGAGTCATCTATATGCTTATTTATAAACAGAGATCATCAAACGTTGCACTTAAGAATAGAAATTTCCCGGGATAGAATAGTTATTTGTATTTTCTCTCTTTAGATTAAGTCATCCATCCATTATCACTTATTACAAAACCAATCACTCATCCATCACCTTTTTTATTCATCATTGGGAAACTGGTCCCATTATATCCAGTCGGAGCCACCATCCCAAACGGAAAAGGAGCTGCATTAAGGTCCGGACCGGGTGGTTTTCCCCGATGTTGATGCAACGATTTTCGAGGCATCAACAGGTTGTTACCATAATTGTTTCAGGTCCACACCTTATATTGCACATCGGAGGTTTTGGGTAGTGACACATAATATACTACTGGTAAAGTCACCGATATAAATTTGTCGATGTGTTTTATTACATGTTTTGGGATTTTAATGGGTTTCCATGGTTTTAATACTCCCTTCGGTTAAATCCCTTGTTAACATTGTTAATGCTCCTCGCTGCGTGTTCCTCTTTGTTTCTTAGTTCTTTCCTTCTAGCCCTCACTATTGGGTTATTGCTTTTGTGGCTTCTCTTCATTCTTCCGTTCTTCCGATAGCTCTTCTTCCAATGTCTTTCCAATGGCTTCCCTTATGGCTTTCCTCCTTGGCTCCTTGCTCCTGTTGCTTCATGAATCTACTTCTCCTTGGCTTCACATCATTTGCTATCACATAATATTACCATATTTACATCAATGACAATCTAAAACAACAATCTCCCCCTTTGTCATTAGTGGCAATATTCTTCTTCTCTCCCCCTTTGACATCAATGGCAAAGGAGTGCACAAGGAATCCCCCTGTCAAAATTCTCCCACTGTCAAACTGCTCCCCCTGTCATGTGGCATCTTAAGAATTGGTTTACTATGATGCTAAAGAAATAACCCCCATGTTTTGATAGAGATGTTCAAATACTTCTCGACGAAGAGGTTTGGTGAAAATATAAGCAATCTATTCCTTGGTATTAATATATTCCAACTTGATTTTTTCTTCAGCCACTTCTTCATGGAGAAAACGATACCTGACTGTGAAATGTTTGGTTTTTGAGTGCATTACTGGATTTTTACTGAGACAACTTATGTTATCACAATAGATGGTGATTGGCTATTTAGTTTCTATGTTGACATCCTTCAAAGCTTCCTTCATCCATAGTATTTGTGTACAACAGTGGGTTGTGGCTATATATTCGGCTTCAACTGTAGAGAGAGGTATAGATGATTTTTTTTGTTGAGCCAAGCTACAAGGAAATCTCCCATAAAAAAAAGCATTTCCACTAGTGCTTTTACGATCATCCATGCTTCCATCACAATCAGCATCTGTATAAGTTTTCATTGTAGTATTTGTGCTTTTGGGATACCAAAGACCAAATTCAAGGGTTCTTTTCAAGTATCTGAGAATTCTTTTCACAGCCAACATGTGGGATTTCTTACAAGCCAATTGAAATCTTTCCACCATTCCCACTACTTGCATTATGTCGAGTCTTGTAGGAGTTAAGTATAAGAGAGCTCCAATTATTTACCTGTAAAGAGTTGCATCTACCGAGGGGGATTCATCATCTTTGCTTAATTTGCAGTTTGTGGTCATCGGTGTCCTCATGGGTACACATTCTTCCATTCCATATCTTTTAATCATATCTTTGAGATATTTTGTTTGATAGATAAACCTACCTGTTGTTTTTTACAATACTTGTAGTCTAAGAAAGTAGGATAACTCACCAATCATTGACATTTTGAATTCTTATGACATATTTTCAGCAAACTCATGGCTAATTTCATCATTGTTGCTAGCAAAAATCAAATCATCAACATATACAAGGGTGATTAGTAATTTATCCTCATCCATCTTCATGTAGAGATTACTTCTTGCCACCCCCTTTTCGAAGTTTTGTCGTTGTAGATAGTGATCCAATATTGGGTATCATGCTCTAGGAACTTGTTTCAAACCCTATAATGCCTTTTTTTAACTTACATACAAATTCTTTTCCTTCTACTAGATCACAACTGTTAGCTTCCTATACCAATAGGTTTCATTTTTCATGATTCACTGGATAAGTGCCAAATATGTTCATCCTTTCCATGCTGCAAAGGTTCCATATTTTGTAGAATTTCACTATGTACAGGTGGTTGACTCTTGCCACAGTTGATGAATATCCAGACAGTCTAATCCTATCTAGATCATGTTTGAATTTACTTGTCTTAGAATAGAGAATAAAGGTCTGTACAAACAGTTCAAGCTTGGCAGACAAGTAGTTAGGTAGAGAAGCAAAGGGTCTCAATAGCTTAATCTGAGCCCTGGAAGAGATAAGGGTAGACTTAGATAGGAGGGCAGCTAAAAGAAAAGAGAAGAAACAGGGTTTGCTAGTTCAAATGCACCCAATGAAAATGAAGAAAAAATTTTAGGTGTACTAGGCTGGGTAGGCAGTTTTGATGTTGTAGAAGCAGGCTTATGGGCAATTTGGTCCTATTGCAACAGGTTTCATCTCATAAATATCATAATGTGCTATGGCAAGGTGGTTACAAAATAAATGGAGCATGACTAATTTCCCTCCTCATTTTTCCAAGAACACTTACTAACATCCCCCCAAGGACAATGAGATCTGCTCATTGCCCTTAGTCCACTTCATTTCATGGAAAAAACTAAGTGAAACTCTGTTTTCACCTAGGCAAAACAAGCCACATTTCTTGTGTAAAATGTTTCTATTCCATTTTGCCAAGTTTCCTAGACTTCATAACTTAATATCCTTTCATTCCCCCCATGCCTAAGTTTTTACTCTATAAACTTAGCCTTTATCCATACATATCCATTCCACATAGTCATATTAACCTACTAACACTATTATATAGCTCTTATGTGAATATTTCCCCTCCCTTACTATGTAAAAATACATAAAATCCCTAAACATCTAAATATCCCGAAATTTGGCTAACTATAAGCTATACTTTAAATTTTTTTCGGGAGTTATTGGTCCATCCGGGGCCAATAACAACCCTCCACGTGCCCCATCGAGACTTGTTTATCTTCTGGCTAAATAAATAGCCGAACCTGCATACTATACCCCCAAACCCCATTTAACCAAAGTATGAAATACACCCCGCAAAACATTACAAACATGAAATATTACAGCTGGTCCCCCAGTTATAACCCGCCGCCACCTCCATCACCCGTCGACCGTCCGATCATCGCAGACAGATCCAATGGATGTCGGCAATATTGGAAGCCCTTAAGTGCCGAACGATAGCATCCGGGGGATGGGCGGTATTTCTGCTGTACCGAGAACGCGTGTCAAGCGCCCGGCGTGTTCGTAGCCCCCTCCTCCAATACCACTTCCCTCCAAAGGCAGTGCAGGGAATATCGCTTACCACCCCACTGCCTCCCTGTTGACGTCATGCCTATGTCATCTGCTGATGTCACCCTCGTTG
Organism: Pinus taeda; assembly: GCA_000404065.3. NCBI lineage: Eukaryota > Viridiplantae > Streptophyta > Pinopsida > Pinales > Pinaceae > Pinus > Pinus taeda. The sequence goes on from APFE030529934.1 coordinate 28,281, forward strand.
CTGCCCGTCTATCAACCATGTCACATCCCTGTCATCTGCCCATGTCAACTTCGCGTCACCTGCCACGTCACTCTACATATCATCTTCTGTACCCCGCTACACGACAAAATTATGTCATACTGATGTCATCAGACAAAAGCACACCAAAACCCGCCAAAGTAAAAAAATTGGTTAAAAAGAGGTGAAAATATTATTTTCACTCATTTGTCTTTGTTTCCTCTACGCGTCCTATGCATGGTAATTTACGTCCTAAACAGTATTTTAGTTGTACAGTCTACCACCCAGTTCTTTTTACTCCATAGCTCGGCCCCTCGGCTCGTCTCGTCACCTACAAATCGACCATTTCGCTGTTTAAACAGGTATTTACACGAATTTACTCCCGAACCCTGTTTTTCATTGGTTTTCTCTGTAAAATTGCCCACAAAACCCAAAATTTGAAGAAAAAACACTGTGTTACCCACCATAACCTCTGCCTTGCCAAATTTTCACCATTAATCCGCACACTGAGCTAAATTTGAGCTCGTTCGGCCTTGCAAATTCTCTGAGAAACCCCGAAAACTGCCTTTTTGCCCACTATTGTTTTCCATTTGGCCAAAGAATCCCACAAGTTTTGTCTCTCCATCTAATTTCTGTCCACTGAGCTAAATACAAACCAACAAACCAATTTCACGGTGAAATTCCCAGAGAAAATCCACAGAGCTATTGTTTTGCCTGTTTTGCTTACACAGAGCCAAAAAATTCCAATATTAAAAGCAACAGAATTGAGCTATGGAAGGTCCAGTAGCCTTGAATATCACTCCTCTCAATGCACCCCACAAGGAATTGGAACATCAACCCTTAGCTGATAAAGACTATCTAATCCAAGACTTAGTAGGCTACCAAAACCATCTGCAAGCATTCTGTGAGCTCAAAAACAGTTACCTAAGCCAAAATGATGTTTATGGCATATGGGAATCAAATCTACCCATATACTACCTCCCCTCTGTCAATATTTTCCCTGAGATAATTCACCTCTACTGTGAGAACTATGAGCCAACTCAAAGGGCAGGCAAAACTCCATCTGGAACTACCCTCTTTCATATAACTCCTGACTCCATAAATCAAATGCTAAACTTCAAACCAACTCAGCTTCAGTTTCCTTTTACTATGAAATTCTTGCTTGATGAAGGTCCCAAACTCTCCAGCTCAGAGATAACCCGAATTGCCCAAGTATTTATGAGAGCAGATTGCCAGCCTAAGGAGCCACCTCCTTTTCACTATGCATCTTTCAATGAAGTGGGTAGATTACTTGTTGATATGATATGTTTTGTTCTGGGGTTCAAGACAAGTGAACATATTGATGAAACTATATTGGTTTTAATGTCTATATTTACCCCAGGGCAGCCCCCTGCTGTCAAATACAACTATGCCAAATTTATTTCCAACAAGATACATGACCAATTGTTGAATATAGAGAGGGAGGGAGTCTTTAAGTATTCATCTTATATCTATCACCTGTTCTTATATTATCAGCCAGATAGTTTCCAATTCCCCATTAGAAAATTGGACCCTAAAGGGGAAAAGAGGTCTGTGATTTTTTGGACCTCAATATTTCATGAAGTCCGCAACTCTCCCTACTCTTACTGTGAGTTTATTGATATGTATGTATACCCAGTCTCTTCTCTCCTTATTAGAATTCCTCCTCCTAGACAGTCATATGATATGCAAAAGATATTACAGCTCTCCAAAAACTATAAAATAGGTGACTGGTACTTTTACCATAATCACACTGTTATCAGGATATATGGTTGTGAGATGTGCCCCTACAAGCTACCAAGATATGTGCCAATGAGACTATTTGCCTTGGAATATTTCAGGCAATTCATCAATTCAGATTTGACTCACTTCCATAGCACAAAGAAAAAGGCTCAGTTGAAACTGAGAGACCAGTTAGGCCCCTATGTCATGAAAAAAAAGGAAGGATGGAAGGATGCTGATGAAATATTGGGTCAAACACTCAGACTAAAGAGAAGCTTTTGGTGGGTACCCTATGACCCAAATAGCTTTATCAATGTGAGAAGGATAAAATATAGGCTGGCACCCTATGAACATTGCAGCATCCCTGAAATAGAACAATTTGCCAACCAAGATGAGTGGGTGGAGGGCACACTAATTGAACAGCTCACTGAGGAAGAGAAAATGGAACAAACTATGAAAAATATGGAAAAAAACTCTTGACTTAGATTCTTCTGGGCAGGTGTCCTTCAAAATACCACAGCAAACCGAGGAAGGCACATCAACTGCTACAACTTCACAACAAGCTGCCCAAGAAAGGACTACACCAACAACAGGGACAGAAAAGGGCAAGGAGATAGTAGTTACAGAGCAAGAAACAATGGCAGAATAGCCAACTACCTCAAAGGAACACAGTCAAGGGAAAGCCCCTTCACTACAGACAGAAGAACCAGAAGTACCAGCCCTGCAGACTCCTCTTCCTGGGGAAATAAGTAAGAAAAGAGACAGAGAAGAGACCACACCTGCAAGGGGATCAACAGAACAGCTAGAGGCCAAAAGACAAAGGGTAGATCCTCTACCTGAAGAGGAAATTGTTGAAGAAATAACAGAAAGCACAAGAGGAGAGAGGGCCATCAGCCAACAGACATCCACCAGCTCTCACTGGCAAGAAATGGAGAGGCAGCATGGTATGGAAGTTTCCTCCTCAAGGTCGCAAAGTAAGAAATGATCTGATATTAAACAAACAGTCATGGAAATTAAGGCCCAAAATGAGTCATTGAGAATTCAGCTTTATGATCAATTTCTCAAAATGACACCCTCCAAACAGCAAATACTAATGGTAGCTTATGACATTAAGGAGGAGAAAATGATCCTAACTCATTTTAAGCCTAAGGTTCAGCAACCACAGTCTGCAGCTAACTACATAAGGACCAATCTAGAGGTCCTTGCCAAAGATATACACCCAATGGACCAGATAGAATTGCACAAACAAACTGGTGAAATGGTCTATGCTACATTGGCAGACAAGGCAATGTTGGCCCACCAATTGAAGGAGTCATTAAGTAATACATCTGCCCAATTAGATTTGGAAAAGATATCTTCTTTAGCCAAAGACAACAGAATAAAGACTCTAGAAGAGATAATTATTGAGCTGGGACATGATCCCAAGGATGCCAAGGGCATCAAAGCACTAATAAAGAAGAAGGAGGAATATATTGCTGCACTTAGGAAGCAATTGAAGCTACCTGTCACCATGCATCCACAAACAACAGAACTTGCACAAGAAAAAGCAGAAGAATATGTAATGGATTTGTTGATGAGGATGAATCAAAGGATAATTCAAATAGAGCAAGAGTTGGAGAACGCGTTGCAAGCCAAGCAAGGAGAGTCGACCTCCCAGCCACCTGAAACAACTCCAACAGTTATCGCTGCTCCTCCCACAGTCACAGCAGCAATCCCTCCCACTGTGCCAACATCAACAACAGGTACATCAGCTACAGATGCTTCAGCAGCAGCAACAACAAAGCCAGATACCAGCATGAGGATGGAAGAAATGATGAAAGCAGTAAAAGAGCTAGAAGCCCAAATGTCAGAGCTTATAGAGGTAAAAGAAAAACTGGCCAAACTAGAGGTAAGCTATGACAAATCAAAGATAATAGTAGCAGACAAAACCAGAGAGGTAATGGCCCTGGAGAACAAGGTGAAATCATTGGAAAAGGTTCTCACCTTGCATAAACCTCTAGCAGACATCAAAATGATTTTGTGGACCAAGATTGGCCAGTCTATTACTGACCAATGGAAATCAATTCAGACAATCCATGAACAAATAGAATTGATAGAAAGGGCCCAAGTGGAAATTCAAAGGGCCAGGACATCATTGGGAAACATGTCTGAGCAGGCCAATAGACTGATCCATTTTTTGAATACCAATACTAAAGAACAACTAGCATATTTGGAGATCACGGACAGAACAGGCACCATTTTGACAGTGAAAAAGGTGCTAAAAATGAGGAATTTTGTACAGACTTTGGAAAGGAAGTGCCAAGAAACGCAGATGGAGATTAATGCCTTCACAGAGAAATTTACAATCTTGCAGCAGAAGGGTCTACCCAGTTTACTAACCAACAATCAAAGACTGTTATCACATCAACAATATGCTCACAGGGTAAACACATATGTCACAAATCAGATCACAGCATCATCAAGCACCTTAGAAGACACAGGACCTCCCTCCGGACAGAGTTTATATGACAAATTGGAAAAAATATATATATATTGAACATGAAATAAATCATATTTTTGAATTCAAGCCCAACTTCTATAGGTATACTGAGGCTGATGAAACACTTATAAAACTACAAAGACATCAGTTGCCAACAAACCAATGGTGGCAGAGCATGCTGGAAATTTTACCAAGGTAATTTGGATTTTTCTGTTTATCTACATTTGGTCAAAAAACAAGACACGTGGCAGATATAATAAAGATGAAAACAATAGAGGAAGGAGGTCAAGCAAGGACCAGGACGCGTTAAAGCGAAATCAAGAGCAGTTGATAGGATCAGGATAGCAAGGCAGGAATGCAAAGTAAAGACACAACTACTAGCTGACTTCCTGAATTAAAAAGTCAAAAATATCTTATCAGTTAAAGCAGCCAGCATAGAAAAAATTACTCCTACATTTATTTCTGCATTTATTCCCTTGTCAGAGTAGGTGAAGGAAGTTATTGCTTCATATCTTATCCACAAGATATTTTGTAACTCTCTTTTGTATAAATACCTCCCCAAGAAATGTATTTGGGGTTGGTGATTTTCCTCTTTAGACCACGCTGTAGCTCTGAGATTTTTTAATACAAAGGTTGTTGAAGTCCACTGCTGCTGGACCGTCTGAATGTGGATTTGATGTTCTGGGCTCTGCTACAAAATTCATGTGTCTATCTATGGATCAATAAGTTGTTCTAAACTGTGTTTTGTGTTTTCTGTGTTTACAAATTTCATATATGTTTCATAATCTTAGTAACAGGGAAAAAGAATAGCCCAGAACTTGTTTAAATACACTCTGTGTTCAATCCCTATTATTATTTATGTTTTCTTCAGAATTAGGATAAATAGGAATTCTTAGATGCTTTTGTTTCCACTGATTCTTTCATTTTGAAAATTGCCAAGGAATTCTTTACTGCTCCTTGATAATATTCATGCACTTTCCCTCTGCCATCATGATGAAGGATTCTTGACTGCCCTTCACCCACTGGCTTACATTCCATCAATTTCTAGATTTCAATATTGTTCCAAAATTGATTATCTTGCTCTGTAGTATTGCCCTTTATCAAAGAAACACACTCAGCAGGCCATCTTCATAGACTCCATTTGCCCAATGGAATAAACTGTTTCAGACTTGCATCCCAGCTCTGTTTAAAATCACCATCCAAACAAACTTAAAACAAAACCCTGCACATCATAACTAGCATAAAATACTTCAAAAAACAAAGTTAAATTATAAAAAGAGAGCCCTCTCTGGATGCAGTTTGGCTAGAAGTTGCATCTAAAAGATTGGTTAGTGGTTACCTCAGCCGTATTCCCTTTTCACAAGTTTTGGGGAACAACCTGAGTGTTAACACATGGCTCAAAAGGACTTTGCTGTGGAATAAAAGAGAAGTGTGAGAACCACAATTCTTGGGTTTCTGTTGTTCTCCTTCTTTGTTTGGTAAAATTCCATAGGTTGAGCTAAGTCTAGATGGAAAATATGATTAATCCAAGAGGAGAACCTTCAGGGAACTTATGAGATCTGTGCCTATGCTAGTGTCTAGACTACTCAACTTGGTGTAAATCTACCAATGTGTCAGTGCTTGGAAAATCTAGTAGAGAAGGGATAAGAGGAAAATCTAAAGTGAGAAAGCCAATATTAGAGGTCTTAAAATACTTCTCTAAAGGGGAAATTTATTATGCTCTCAATAAGCCAGGATCTCTTTTCTACCCATTGAAAATAATAAGTGACAATGCATAGTCCTATTAAATAAATAAATATAGGGTGAAAGAAGAGAAAGGTTTCCTACATAGGGATGTCAAGCAAAGTGACTTCATCAGGGTACTATCTAGGCTCACTGGCAGGGAAGAAACATTTGTGCTCTTAAAGTCACTCCGTCGGGGTACTATCTAGGTTTGGTAGTAGTGGAGGGACAACGGAGATGAAAACTCAATACTCTGCATATCATAAATTCACCGTGCACATTACCCTTTCCTATATTGAAACAATTGTGATATGGTGTATCTTTTATGTGTGTTCAAACAAGTACAAAAAAGTGAGATGTTATGTGAAAAAAATAAGGTAGAAAGGAGAAAATCGAGGCCATCAATACTTCCTAAAGGTCTGACCCTTAACTAAAATTTATTCCTATATAAAGAAGTTGAAGTTTTCCTAGTGTGTCACCAAGTGTTTTCATCTCTATAACACCCTCCAAAAATTTCACTAGATTGGAATTTTGGAGCCTACTATCACCATCATATCTAATGTGTCACTTTGACCATCAAATGTTGTATCATGTTATTCTATGAGTTTCAAGTGTCCATGAATGATCTCAAGTGTCGTCACATTCATTAGAACATCTTTAGGTGCATTTCATGGTCATACCATCTTTTGTTGTTGTAAAACGACACTCTTGGGTCACAGTCACACACACTTCACTCGTGGTTCTTGGGAATGTGTACAAAGTAGAGTTTTGATTAATATTTATCATTTTTCAAGTTTGTATAATTTTTCTCGATGATTCGGTATGAGTGACACATGGTTTTATGTCTAGAACGCATCTTGCTCACTCCTTAACCAATCATCAAGACTTAGACAAAATTCAGTTGGAAAGCGAGCCCATTAAGGCCAAGAGTGCATGAGCACACTCTGAAGCCTTGATGGAAGACCCTTTATTGTTTAGAAGTGCACCTTGCACCTCCCTAGAGAGATGGGCGCACTCCAGAAGCAATAATTCCCTTCCTTGTTCTGAACTACACCCTTCAAAAAATCAAAACTTCCTTTGAGCACAATCCTTCGATCTGAAGGAATGAAACCCCCTTGGGAGCACTCCTTTGACCTGAAGGAATGTGCCCTCCTTGGGAGAACTCCTTCAACCCAAAGGAAGACACCCTCCTTGAGCACATGATCAAACTCTGAAGGGCTTAATCTCCACCCTTCAACCTTCCACAATGTGCCATGTGCCCTCTTGACCCTTTAAGTGCATGTGTTGGGCGCGTGATCCCCCAAGGGTAGTTTTGGGGCTTAAAGCCCATATTTTGGTCCAAATTTTGTAATCTAAATGTAAAGACTCTACATTTTGTGGTCGTGGAGCGTGCAGTTCTTAAATAGTCATAGGGTTGTCCTCCTTTATTTTGATAATGTAATGTCGGTTGTAAAAGATCTACCCATGGTCCGTGGACCATGGCATTATATAAATAGAGTGAAGCTCTAAGTAGTTAAAGGACAATGAAGAAAGGAAGAATCAATTATGGAATGATGTATGAGAGATAACTCTGAGTAGAAGTCTAACTTTTGGGTCATAGCCTAGGTAGAGGATCTGCAGCTGAGTGCGCAGAGGCATAGAAGTCCACAGCTAAGTGTGAGGACCCCTACAGCTGAGTGGGCAGGGCGAGTCAAAACTGTAATCATCTGGAATTATCAATATAGAGAAGTATTCTATAATTTCTGCATCTTTATTTCCTGTTTATGCATTTGTTATATTGGGTATGAATTTCACTTCTAATTCTCATATGATGCGCAAATGTGTATAACTGTATTGGTTAAGAGAACACAAGTAAGAACATTTGTTTACATGAAGCTAACTAAGATCTGTTAATAAGATAAGTAAGATACTTAGTGTAGTTTGGGAAATATCACAGTTCGCTGCCCTAACAACGCGAAAGTATATCAACCCCTAATTAGGGCTGCGTGGAAGCCAGTTGTAACATATTGCGAAGGTACTGAAGGGTAAAGCAGAGGGATAAGCAACCTGTGTGAAGGTAGGTATAGTTGGAATAAAACGACATCACATCCATCTCAAGGGTGCAAAAATTTGGTTCCAACATCCCCCCATACTACTTCGAGTAAGACTTCAATCCACGCTCCCCGGGCTGATGCCAAAAGGGCCAGTAGTGTAGGGATTTATTTGGCTAACTACTGTTGAACCTGGGTCAGGCCCCCACAAGCCAACAACATGAGCACACTTCAAAGGCACGAAGCTTCATCCTTTAGCATTCCGACTAGCATCATGCACCCTCTTTGGTCTCTTGAGTGCATGATCACACTTCAAAGGCACGAAGGTTGATGCTGCCTTAGCTGCAAATATCTACAGTATATATACAAATGCATGTCATATTCATGTCCCAGGAATTTCCATCTCATACTTAGCAAAACATCTCTTAAATCAAGGTTTAGTGTTCTTAATTAAATGCTTAAGCAAAAATGTTTAATTTAGCTATCCACGGTCTAAACCTTAATAAACCTTTGAGAAGAAACTATATGACCCTTCAATATATTTGGTTAATTCTTATTACCTGCGCTTATCAACCACACCATGGTCTTTAGACTTTGGTTAAACTTAACTTAACCCATAATATATTTATTCTGCTTTATTTCTATTATAACTCTTGTATAATGAAATTACACATAAACCATTTAACCCTTCATTACTTTACCATTCTTCCGATTCAAACGACTTTGCACATTTACTGACGATCAACCTACGCTTCAAATCTGCACTGTTGATTTCTTCCTTCGTATACAATGGCTATCACGTCGTCCACTCATCAACTAACTAGGACGATCTCTAGCGTTGATCTACTCCATCCGATCCAACAGTTGTCGTGTCACCTGCTCAACTTTTGTAAGGCCAAATCTCCACTGTAGATTAATCCTACTTGATCCAACGAATATCGTGCAATCTTGTGCTCCAAGCAGAACTATTGATAAAATTTTGGAAGCACGTGAGAAAAGTTGTTTTGCTGTGCTACGTGGTGCCTCCACGTTTTATCACGTAGAATTTTGAAATACCACTTACAGCCTTTAGGCCGCACGAGATACCACTTCTGCCTTTGGGAAACTGCCCATGTGTTCAAATCAAAACCTTTAAGGAAGACATTTAACCAAAGGTTTAGCACTTAATCTCAGTATTAACCCTTAATGCTAATACGTAGTTTATTCTTCGCCATTCCTCTTCTGTCGTTGTTATCCGTCGATCTGGCTGGTTTGACGGTTTCTTTGCTTTGTTGTTTGATACTTTCTATGTCATTGATCTTCCATTTGACTCCTTTCTAAGCTTAATTACAGTCCATCATTGGAACTATTTAACCTCCAATTATCTATGTACCCTGTCTCGGCACTTTTTCCTTCTTGATTTCGTTTGCACACACATATCTTATGCAAAAATACTTCGTTTATAAATAATTACAATTTAATCACATATGTACTCTACACATGTTTGAAATTGAATTTCTATATTCATAAACAATTATTTACGCAGTTTATTCTCTCAGGCTTGATTTCCAATATTAGTGGCCTCTGTTTCCCTATCTGCTCGTAGGCTTACAATCAAACTCCTCTAATCCTAATTCTCTAACTAACTAACTCTCTCTATTCCTTTTAGGCTTACATTTATACAAAAGGTTCTGTAACCCGTTTTGGTTCAGATCCTTAATCTGCTCATCAAGTCCTAAAATCTTTCAATTATCCCTTGGCGATCTCCACAACTCAACTAAATCCTAAGGATTCTCTTTAATCCCCAAAATCATGAAACCAATTCCTAATCTAAGATTTACAATATTTCAAAATCTCTCAATCCTCAGTAATCACTCATGTTCTCCTACATTTGAGAACATTTACAATATTCCTCACAATATCTAATTAATTCCTATTCTTAATATCCCTCATAAACTTACTTAAAAACCTTAATAATTACATTAATTTAATACTCAAGAAGCTAACTTCATTAAAACACAGGACCCTCCTATGTCTACTAAAATACAATGATATTTCTAAGCCGAATGCTCCTGCATCAGACTCCCAAGGTTGAAAACATTCATGATCTCCAGATCATGTGTTCTCATATGTTGATAAAAAAACCTCCAGGGTCCCAAACCTTAATTTGTAACTGCCCAAATGCCTTGCACCTTTGTTGCTGTTGTATATATGTTATCTTTTGGTTCATCTTCCTCTCTTCAATCAGTTTCAAATTCGGATTGATCACTCCTCCTGCTGTCATTTTCCTCAACCTGGACTGTTTCATCAAAAACTACCATAATTCTTCAATCTCCATCTCCAGCACATCCTTGGGCTAGTACATACTCTACCATTGCATCTCACTACACGTTTCCCAATCATATTTAAACTACTGATTAATTTCTTCAACTATTTCTACTTCAGCTTTTGCTATTACTCTTGAGATTGCTCTAGATACTGCTGTAGCTATTTCTTCCACCCAAACTTCCTGAATATCCTTGAAGATATCTCCCTCTACAACATCTAATTTCTGCTCCTTGTCTGCAAATTTACTTTCCAATGATTTAATGCTTTTGTTCCATGGGATAATTACTATCATGGAATCTTCCTTTTCCTCCTTCATTTGACTGTTCTCCTGTGCCAAATATTTTTTTGTCTTTGCAGCAGTATCTTCATCACAACCTACAATAATACACCAATTATCAGAATTACAAATATAAGGACTCATTACCTTTTCCTTCTCTGGAAACATCTCAATTTGATGTTCTCAATTTTCCTCTAACTCCTTTGTCAGCACATCAGTATGCTGATTTAAATTCTCAAGAGAATTCATGAAACTGTTAGCTAGTCTCTCTTCCACACCATCTAATTCAATGATGTCTTCCTGCTCTTGTCCATTGTAGTGAACTTCTTCATTCTCATTCAACTCTGATTTTACAACCTTTGGTTTTCTAGCCTTTTCTCTACAAGACTTATCTCATGCCATAAATTTTCCATCTCACTTGGGATTTCTCCTAAAAGCTCCATACAATCCTCACTATCTTCTTCTTTGTCACAAGTATAATTTCTTGGTGACACTACTTCTTCATTCTCGATCAAAATAAAATTTTGATCCTCCATCTTTGTGATAATTTTAGATGTCTGTCCATCACTCTTCCTTTGGCCATTTAAGAAAATCAATTTCTCTTTGTCCCTACCAATAGAAAATTCCCTATCATAAGACATAACTATCTCATCTCTATTGAAGATATTTCCTTCATTAAGCAAGGAATTTATGAACTCTTTCTACTGTAATAAATCAACTTGATCTTCATTTGAAAGACAGTCATCATCATATTTTGCTTGGAAACGTTTAGCTTCACTCAAGATAGTTCCATAGGATGGTTTTCTTCTGCAATACCTGCATTCACACACAACTTGTTAGTTAAAACCACAAGACCTCATCATCTCACTTGATGATTCAATCATCAAGTCCTCCCGTTGTTCCAAGTCCTCTACATGACTCAGAAATTTTTCAATGATCTTCTCTTCAATCTCCTCAAGTCCTTCACTTGGTTGCTTGATATCCTTCCCTACTTCTTCCTAGTTTTGGCCATCATCATGAGTCAATATTCCTCTTATTTCAGTCCCTGCAATATGCTGAAAAGTAAAACTTTCCCCAACTGTGTACAGGCATTTACATGAGACCTATCTATCTCATCTTCTTTCATAATAGAATTTAGATTTTGCTTGTCTTCTTCCTCCTTTATGACAATATCAACAAATTTTCCTTTTCCACATGTTTCACTTGCAAACATACACAAATTATCAGATTTAAAATCATGTGACCTTTTGTTCTCACTTGAAGTTTCAGTCTTCAAGTCTTCATCCAAATATCATTTATTCTAAGTAATTCTTCCTTTAGTTGAGCATTCATCATTTGCTCTTTCGTCTTCTTTATTTTATGCCACCTTATCTTTCTTCTCATAAGAAAACCACACATTTTGTCTTTCTCATTCCTCTGTAACAATTCCATTATTACTTCAAGATGGACTATTAGCTTAGCCTTCTCCCTCTCATATTCTTCATTATTCATCTGTCTCCATATACCATTTGCTTTGTCATCTTCTTTCTTCACTTTGTAGATTTTCTCTAAACCTCTATAATGACTATCAGTGGTCATCTTCTTCTCCATCTCTATGAGTTCTTCACCCACTCACTATGAGCTGCACAAGTCTCTGCAACACCAAGTCCTCCCTACTACATGATACTTCACTAAGCTTCTCTCCTCTGAGCTCAGTCTTTTGGCATCTCTCTGGTTCTCTCCTCTGGAACCATATGAGCACTCCATGCTTTAGAATTCAACTCATCTACACTTTTGAGAACACAATTGTCCTCTTGTATTTCAAACACAAATGAAATACTAGGTTCTAGCCACTCTCTCTCAAAAACCCTTACCGACTTCCTTCATCACTGCTCTTTAGGCTGTGATCTTCCCGCTGAGATGCTTCACTAATTACTGTTACCTGCATATCAATGATATCTAAAACAAAGATCATTCCAAGCTTTCAAAACTTTGTTGCTGCCAAATTTCTATGGCCACTTTAAAATGGTTCTGCTCAGCTTCCTTTTGAGAACACTCTTGTCCTCTTTGTCCAACCTTCAATCGGATTCTTCAGGTTCATTGCCACTTTTTTTCCAGTCTTTCATTCACTTTTTTCTTTAGAACATACAACTTTCCTTGTCTCTCTGCTTCTATCAATATTTACTTTGTATTTAACCTAGAAAACTCAAACCAGAGTTAAATAAAACAATACCTGTATGATTTCACAAGCAGTCTCCATCCACTCTTCAAATTTGAGTGAATCTTCGTATTCCTCAAGAAAACAAACATCATTGTACTTTCTTTATGCTTTTGTAATCTCTTCTTAAGAGTATCACTTACTCTCATCTTATGTGATGCCTTCTACTTATCAGATTCAAATAGCTTGATCTCCTCTTTCTTTCGCAATCACACTTGCATTCTGCACAATTATGCTTTAATTAAAAAGAGCTTTGATCAGCTCTGATACGAAATGATGCAACCTTAGCCATAAATATCCACAATATGCATACAAATGCATGTCATATTCAAGTCCCAGGAATTTCCATCTCATATTTAGGAAAAAATCTCCTAAATCGAGGTTTAATGTCTTAATTAAATGCTTAAGAGGAAACGTTTGATTTAGCTATCCAAGGTCTAAACCTTAATAAACCTTTGAGTAGAAACTATACGACCCTTCAATATTTTTGGTTAACACTTATTACTTGCACTTATCAACCACACCATGGTCTTTAGACTTTGGTTAAACTTCACTTAACCCATAATATATTTATTCCACTTTATTTCTATTATAACTCTTGTATAATAGAAATTACACATAAACCATTTAACTCTTCATTACTTTACCATTCTTCCAATTCACATGACTTTGCACATTTACCGATGCTCAACCTATGCTTCAAATCTGAACTGTTGATTTCTTCCTTCAGATCCAACAGCTATCACATCGTCTGCCCATCAACTAACCCGGACGATCTCTACCATTGATCTGCTCCATCTGATCCAATGACTGTCGCGTCACCCGCTCAAATTTTGTGCAGCCAAATCTCCACTGTAGATCAATCCTGCTTGATCCAACGGATATTGCGCAATATCGTGCTCCAACTAGCACGACTGATAAAATTTCAGAAGGACGCGAGAAAAGTTTTTTTGTTGTGCTATGTGGTGCCTCCACGTTTTATCACGTAGAATTTTGAAACACCACTTACAGCCTTTAGGCTGCGTGAGATACCACTTCCACCTTTGGAAAACTTCCCACATGCTCAAATCAAAACCTTTAAGGAACATGCTTAACCAAAGGTTTAGCGCTTAATCTCAATATTAACCCTTAATGCTAACACGTAGTTTATTCTCCACCATTCCTCTTCCGTCGTTGTTATCCATCGATCTAGCCAATCCGACGGTTTCCGTGCTTTGCTGTTTGATACTTTCTATGTCGTTAATCTTCCGTTTGACTCCTTCCTGAGCTTAATTACAGTCCATCATTGGAATTGTTTAACCTCCAATTTTCTATGTACACTATCTCTGCGCTCTTTCCTTCTCGATTTCATTTTCACACACATATCTTATGCAAAAACACTTCATTTATAAATAATTAAAATTTAATCACATATGTACTCTAGATAGGTTTGAAATCAATTTTATATATTCGTAAATAATTATTTACACAGTTTCTTCTCTCAGGCCTGATTTCCAATATTAGTGGCCTTTGTTTCCCTATCTACCCATAGGCTTACAATCAAACTCCTCTAATTCCTAACTCTTTAACTAACTAAATCTCTCTATTTTTTTTAGGCTTACATTTATACAAAAGGTTCTTTAACCCATTTCGGTTTAGATCCTTAATCTGCTCATCAAGTCCTAAAATCTTTCAATGATCCCTTGGGGATCTAAACAACTCAACTAAATCCTAAGGATTCTCTTTAATCCCCAAAATCATGAAACCAATTCCTAATCTAAGATTTACAATATTTCAAAATCTCTCAATCCTCACTAATCACTCATCATCACTCATGTTCTCCTACATTCGAGAACATTTACAATATTCCTCACAATATCTAATTAATTCGCTATTCTTAATATCTCTTATAAAATTAATTAAAACCTTAATAATTACATTAATTTAATACTCGGGAAACCAACTTCCTTAAAACACAAGACCCCCTATGTCTACTAAAATACAATGATATTTATGAGCTGAATGCTCCTGCATCAAAGGTTCATTCTTTAGCCTTTGGACTTGCGCCATGGACCCTCATTAGTTTCCTTTGAGAGCACTCATTCAACCTAAAGGGATGTGCCCTCCTTGAGAGCAACCCTTTGAATTGAAGGGATGCGCCCTCCTTGAGAGAAATCCTTTAACTCGAAGGAATTTTCCCTCCTTGAGAGAACTCCTTTGATCCAAAGGAATGTTCCTTCTTAGTTTCTTGAGTGCATGAGCACACTCTAAAGGCACAAAGCCTCATCCTTCACCCTTCAAGAGTGCACCCTACACCCTGTTTCTCTCCCTTGGGTGCATAACACACTTGGGAAGCTTGAAGCCTTCTCCTTCATCCTTTGGACTTGTGCCATGCACCCTACCTTTATTGTCTCCCTCTTTTGAGCACATGTTGAAGCCATGAAGCCTTTCCCCTTCAGCCGCCCTGTCATCCCTCTTGAGCACACTGAAAATGAATGAACCAAAAATGTGCATAAAATATAGGAGAATAGTTTATTATCAGGCTAATCATTAATTGTCATGAGTGATTATAGATGTAGGCATTCCAGAAACATCATGGCAAGCACACACAAGGAAGATCGGGTAAAGAGAACAAACAAAGGAATTTGCATGAAGAACGAAGAGCACACATGAACCTTGATGATAAAAGCACCCCAAAGACTCCATTACATCAAAGACCCTTTGGATGTTGAGTACATAAGTGATTGAAGCTGTATAAAGAAATGAAGACACAACTGGAAGCCATGTCACCACCATAGAAAGTCCATGTCATTAGTCACTATTAGTCCCAACCATCAAAGATAGTGACATGTCAAGCCTCATCACATGATATTGTGGAAGCCATGATGTATTATTGTAAACAAAATAAGTGGAAGTTGAAGAGTCATATGTGGAATGTGAAAAGTCAGTTATATATAGACAAAATGTCTTTAGAATAAGTCCAAAAGTCATTTGCAAGTTCATGAGTTTCATAGAAGTACAAAGGTCATAATTGAAGTCCAAGAATCATTAGCGTAATTCAAGAGTCATTAGGATATGAAAGGTCACCCCCTTTGTTATAAAAGCAACCTCATAACTCAAACAAAAGTTTTTTTGGAAGCTTAATATTTGGAGAGCTAGTCTTGGCTTCTCTACTTGGCATAGGAGAGAAAACTATTTTTTGGAGAAGCAAGGAGTGCCTCAATGTTACATTATTGGAACAAGTGTTCACCATTGTAATTGATGTACTTGGATATTTAACCTTATAATTGAAGCTCTATGATCCAACACATTTTCATGCATGTATCAAAAATGTTTTAGGACTATTCTTAGGATGTTTACGGTATATGTTGTGTTCGTATGTACTAGAGGAATTTGTCTATTTCAGTGGCTTCGGTACTCATCTCGTTGAATTTGTGTTGTATTCGCTGTAATATCATTGTGTGAACTATTTCAAAAATGAATAGTTCCATGCTCATGTGTGCCTCTTATTAGATAGTACTATTACTTTCCTCTTAGAAACTCACTTCTTGTCTCCCCTTGTGAAGGTTTCCTTTTACACCCTACAAGTGGTGCTTCACAATGTCAACATACTTGCTTATTGAAGGTTTATGTATATAATCTTGTATGTTACCCATTGAAACCAAGACAAACCTTTGTGTTATGGTGGTCGAGCCAGTACTCCGAATGGGGCTTCTACTCCAAACAATGTGAGGTCTAACTGGGACTTCATATTAGGGAGACCCCCTGTATGTTGGAGGTATCCAACACTGTTAACACGTTCATGAGGATTTTATTTTTCTGAACCTTCCTACAACCAATACGAGATATTTTGGGTTGAGTTCCCTGAGAATTTATACCAGTGGTTGAGAAGGTAGCAAGAATCCTTGTGATATCATAACATTTGTTGAATTTACCAAACTTGGACTATATTTGATGTAGCTACTTTACATAGGTTGGATCATGAACTTACCAAAGCCATCGAATTTTGGGTATAAGCTACTTTGGAGAGACACATTATCGAGTTTACTGCAAATAAGCCCCAGACATTTTCTATGCTATGAATGTTGTTGTGTCTTGGTGTTTCATGTTCTTTGCTTCCCCCACGAAGGAAATATCATCACCATTAACAACTTGTACTATTGTGTGCCATTGGCTCAACTTACCACTATGGGGAATTCAATCCCACTTGTTGGAAACAACCCTAGACATTATGACAATGTTTGTGCAAGGTTATTTAAAAGCTCATATCTTATTAGGGTATTTCCTTAATTATCACTGCTTGATATTTCTTCATCCTCTTCTAAAGCTCCTATGCATCTCATATCTTCCAACACCTTTGGACCCCATAGATTTCATGATCCTTGGGTGGTGTCTCCAAAGCGAAATAGAATAGATTTCAATGTAAAGAGGGTAAATAAAAAATCTCTCATGGAAATCACTGGTATTGTTGTGGAAAAATTCATACACATGGAGCTATTGCTCCATGACCTTATGCCCTATTAAGGTTTCCAGATAACAAAACCAATGACCAATGCAATCATAGATACAAATCTTGATCTATATGATGAAGTAGTAAATCATTCATGTAGCCCCTACATTAAGGGTTTTAGCTCACACCTACATCCCTCACATATTGGTGAAGGGTGTTGGGTTCGATGTAGAAAATCTACGCTCCAACCAAGAGATCTTGCCTTCTGTAATAGATCTACTACCTGAACACATGCACCACCAAACAAGGACCAAAAATATCCTTCCATAGAGGAAAATTAGCTCAAATAAGCATTAACATGTATAATCAACCATAAGAAAATATTTACAAGAAAGGGAACATGTAATTTCATTAATCATAAAAAAATGAAAGTACAACAAATGTATACCGTCATATTTGGATCTCCTCTCTAGAATTTGGAAAATTCTCCCCATCTCTGAGCTCAATGACCTCAAGGATGTTTGGACTAGAATCAAAGTGAAATCATAACAATACTCTCTCCAAGGCTCTCTAGGTCTAGCTTGACCCTCTAGGATTGACAAATATATATAGGACCAGAGAGTCTCCAAGGAGAATGAATGTAGAAGGTTCGGGTGAAGAGAAGTTAGGAAGCTTCTCCAATAATTGACCCCTAGCCAACTCAAACACAAGCAGGCCAAGTTGATCTCCTTGGGAAAATAAGCCTCTATGAATATTTTTCTCAATTGTTATCAATTATGAAATAATTATTGTCTCATAATTATAACCCCCACATAAGTAAATGTAGAGGTGAAAAGGGGATGCATTATAGCCAGGAACTGAGGTAAGTTTAACTCATGTTTCTCTCACTATAATGTAGTGGAAAATAGGGTTATAATAGATGCCCCCTAATGCATGAGGTCAGAAGAGAAACTCATGGCCAAAATGCATTACAATAATGCTCAGAGGTCAAAATGGGAGGAAGGAGACAAAGGAATGGAACTAGATCGGAAGAATCCAAATTTTGAATTCTCATCTGTGATGATAACATCCTTGAGGTGGGCATACCCATGCTTATCCATAAAGAGATACTTAATGTTGTTGGGTACATGAATTAGACTTGAGCAAACTCCTCAACACTTAATTTTCAACCCGGGGGATTCGTAAAATTAGAGACGAAGCATAGGCAATGCCAGAGATGGTATGAATATTTCTAATGTCAATCCCTACTTTATTTAAAGGAAAGATTGCAGAATCAAACTAAAGGAAGAAAAAGGCCAACTTGAACCATCAAAATAATCTAAGACTCAAACAAGGAAGAATGCATTTACAAAAGAGATTTAAAAATAAAGGAGAAATCACTCTAGCTGACTATTGATTAACTACTAAGTGTGTGTTTTTCTTTAGCAGAGACACTTTAATAGTCTCAACAAATGGGCTTGTTAGGATTCCAAGAAACTCTCCTAGGTTTTAGCTCGGAGATGCCTGGTAACATATAAATTCAACTATTGTTGCAGGTTTGATGGAAGGAATGATGGTTTGGTTCAAGCCAGATAACCACTTCTACTTTGTTTCACTCCAGACATGTGTGAACACCCTCAGACTACAAGGCTTTAGACCACCAATTCTCACAATTTTAGAGATTAGGTAAATATGAAGAATACTAACCACACCAGCAAATGCACAAGACCATGTGATGGCCAGCTGCAACTAGTAAAGAAACCTGTAAATCTAATCTACTAATGCAAAGACAAGATGACAACTCTCCTGCATTAGATAGAAAGAAACTTGGGCAACCTATTCAATAATGCATACAAGATTCTAACACAAAGATAAGATGACAGTTATCTAGTGCTAAACATCAAGAGCTCAAGAACACAACATATCAGGTACAAGTTTGGGACTGAGGGAAATGGAAAGTGAGAAGTTAACAACAAAATAAGCTTGTATTAGTTGAAAATGAAGACGAGATGCTGCAAGTGACAAAATATCTACAGTCTCCAGAAGTTGAACCTTACATCAAATGCCAATCCTGATTACATCTTGCTTCTAGGTATTTATAGATTTTACATTACAAGGGCACTTGACCATTTAGGTATGAAAGGGTCATAATTGACCACCAACTACATTTAACTACCAGATGGAGTCTTTGAATGTGTTTGCTTGCTTCAATGGATGAATCTGATCTGTTTAGGTGCTATGCTGTGCTATTAGGCTGTTGGAGTGCTCGTACCAGTGGAGTTCCATAACTGATAAGTTCAGTTACAGGGTCGTGCTTCATCCTTTTCCCCTTTGACCATGCTGTCAGTTAAATATGGTTATTGGGGACTCACTGTGACTGGTACTGGCAAGCTGGTCATCTCCTTCTTCAAGCAACAGAGTGGTAAAGGACGTGGAATGCATGGAAAATGGATAGTCGGGATGAGAGGGAAGGGTGGCCATTGGATTGAGGAAACGGACGTCGGAGATGACTTGATGGAGGCTATCGATCGAGGTGAGAGTGGGATGAGTTGGGGCAATCAGATTTGCAGCGGACAGATCAGACGGTAATCGAGCGACGAAGCTGCATGGTTGTTTAATGGGTGTGGTGGATTGGTCAGGTGGTAAATTGTATTTATCGCACCGCTTTCGAGCACTAAGCGGTAAATCCCCGGGGTCGCGTGATTCCATTCAGCGATCGACACATAGCGGCGGATGAGAGAGAAAAACCACTCTCATCGCGTGCTATTGTTCGATCAAGTTGCCGGCATGATGAGATAAAATTCTATCAGATATTTATGGAGATGATCGGATGGTGGGAAATGATTGAGCGGGTCATTTTATTGAGCTCGATGAGAGCCGTTGGATTGACAGGGATTGATTAACGACTGGGATTCAGCGAGGGGTTTATGAGCGTGCGAGGTTATATTGGTGAGGTTATATGGTGGGTTTGTGGTTTTTCACTCGGGGCTTAAGGCCAAAGGGACTATTTTTTCGGGTTTAGGAAGCAAAATAGGGAAATTAAGATAAAGGAGGGTAAACAGGGTAGGAAGAAAAGGGGGAATGAGCAAAAGTGAGCCCTCTTTTGGACATGGACCAACAAACCATATTTCTCTCCGACATTAACAAGTTAGCACTACATAGCAGAGCTAACACTGGCTCCTTCTGGGGATGAAATCCTCCCTATGAAGTTTCAAGAACCATAGACCACCACCTTTCATGCAAAAATAAGATCAACAATATTTCCTAGTGTTCCATTGGGCATGGAGTCTAACTAAGCCTACACTAAAACTTGTAAAAAGAACATATTTACAATATCGGGGCCTAGAGGCCTTAATTAACATAAATTTTCAAAAACCACCCATTAACTGGGCCATTAAAAACTGTTTCTCCTTCCATACTTTGCAGCATGAAAATTTTGTTCCCCTAGATCTAAGAAATTACAAATGGTCCAGTCCACAGAGCATCAAACTTCCCAAGATTTCCTTTCTTTTGCTTCAATGCATCCCATTTAAGCACCAAATCTCCAACTTGAAAATTTTCCATCTTTGTCTTTCTGTCAAAGGCTTCCTTGATTCTATTTTGATGTGCTGCAGACTTTTCAATCAACTGATCTCTAATTTGATGCACTTCAGCCAAGTCACTGATTCTTTTTGCCATGTCATTTTCCTCATTCTGCTCTTCCTACAAGAACTTGGCCACAGGGAGGGTCAACTAGATTGGGAATACAGCCTCAATGCCATATACCAGCTTGAACGTAGAATTCCATGTAGATTTCTTGGTGCTTACCCTGTCAGCCCACAATGTGAACTTCAACTTGGAATCCCGGTTCATTTTGTTGTCTTCCAACAGCTTTTTGATTATCCTTATCAGGCTCTTGTTGGATGATTCTGCTAGACCATTACCTTGAGGGTAATATGAGGTGGAATGTGCTAGCGTAATTCCCATTGAGTCACACATGTCCACCAACTCTTTGCCCTGAAGGCTGTTGCATTCTCTGTAATCAATTTGTGTGGAAAACCAAACCTGGTGAAGATTTTTTCTGTCAAGAACTTCATGACATGGTGATCATCTTTCCTAGTAGGGATGGCCTCAATCCATTTAGTGAAGTAGTCAGTGGCTACTAAGATCCATCTGTGCTAGCCACTGGAATGTGGATTAATTTCTCCTATGAAATCCAAACGCCACTGCTGGAAAGGGCCACTGGCATGTATGGGCTTCAAGGTTAAAGATTTCAACTGTTGTTTTCCTTCAAACCTCTGGCACCTGTCACAAGATTTTAAAAATGAAAAGACATCAGAAAAAAAAGTGGGCTAGTAATACCCAGCTCTGAGGATTTTGTTGGCCGTGGTTTTCCAGTAGTGATGTCCTCCATAGATATTGGAATGGAACTGATGTATGAATTCCATAGATTGTTCCTTGTCGAGACATCTCAAAAGGATTCCAGATGGATCCCTCCAATAGAGAAAATTTTCATGAATATAGAACTTGGCTACCTTGAGCTTAACAGTCCTAGTTTGGCTTGAACTAAGAGCTGGAGGAACTTCTGGCTTCAACAAAAATTGAGCTATTGTAGAATACCATTCACAAGAAACTAGATATTCAGCCAATGACTGGTTTTTCCCTGGTTCAACTGTTTCTTCCCCTATTTGTCTGTCATCTGAGTTTGTGCTTATCAAATTCATGTCCAACATCCTGCAATTTTCTTCAGCCATTAGCTTGGCAAGGCCCTGACCTCTGACAAGCTTGGCGGGCTTCAATTCTATGTTGAATTCAATGAGCTTTGCAATCCATTTAGCCCTTCTTCCATCAACACCCGGCTGCGTTAGGACATATTTTATTGAAGCAGAGGGCACATATGCAATCACCTTGGAGTGCAGAATGTACACTCGAAAAGCTTTTAAAGATTTGATAAGAGCATAAGCCTGTTTTTTGATGATGTCATACCTTAGTTCAGCATCCCTTAAGGTTTTGCTGAAGAATGCTACTGGATGCTCTGAACCCTCATCATCTTTCTGCAATAAAACTGCTGCAAGGGTGTCACCGGAGGCAAAGGAGAAGACATGGAACTCCTTGCTATAATCTGGGCTGATCAAAGTGGGAGCTTCCATAATAGCTCTTTTGATGTCTTCAAAAGACCTTCTTGTTGCATCAGTCCACTTGACCTCTGATCCCTTTTTCAGCATGGAGGTGATGTATTTTACCAATTCTGCAATATTAGGAATAAACCTCCTTACAAAATTTATTTTTCCCAGAAAGGATTGGATGTCCTTTTTTGATCTCGGGATAGACGAGGTCTGTATGGCTTTCACTCTTTCTGGGTCAATTTTGACACCTGCAGTGAAAATGATGTGTCCAAGAAGCTTGCCCTCCTCTAAAGAAAATTGTGAATTTTTAGGATTCACTGATATCCCAAACCTTCTGCACTTCAGAGACACTTTCTTCAAATGCTACAAATGATCTTGATGACTGTTGGAGTATATTGTTATATCATCTAGGTAGATAAGGACAAATTTATCCTTCTCTCCTACAAATGCTATATCCATAGCTCTCTGAAAGGTGGCTCCAACATTCATCAGCCCAAAAGGCATCTTGGAGTACATAAAAGTTCCCCAAGGAGTGGTGAATGCAGTCTTTTCTTGGTCATATGGATGTACAGCTACCTGGTTATACCCTGAAAATCCATCCAGGAAAGACATCACTTTGGCTCCTGAGACTTTCTACAGCAAATGCTCCATCTTGGGTAGAGGATAATTGTCTTTCTTAGAGCATTTGTTCAGGTTCCTAAAATCAACACACAACCTGATCTCTACGCTTTTATTCCTCACCACTACCAAGTCGGCTACCCACTTTCAATATCTTAGGGGGACTATGATTTTGGCAGCCAACAACTTCTTGATTTCTTTTTCAATCAGAGGGAGAAGTAAAGGATTTATGGGCCCCAACTTCTGCTTAAAAGGGATGGTGTCTTTCTCTAGGGAGGTCTTATCCTGGATGATCTTTTTGTCATAAGTTTTGAGGTCACTGTATTCCCAGGCAAAGACATCAGCAAATTTCTTCATTAAGGTGCAGTACTCAGAACTTTGGGCAGTAGACAAATGGGCAGATAGATTATGTACTTTGGATTATATGGACTCCCTATGTTATGTCTATGGACTGCAGACTGGTCTTCTTTTTGGGCAACCTTATGAGGCACATCATTTGGTCAAACAACTTCTCTAGAGGCACTAGCCCTTTTGGTATATGATTGCTAGGTAGTTGAACAATACTATCTTGGCCAATTCTATTCTTTAGCTGGGGTTAGGGACTTTCTTCCAAGGTTTCATTCTCTTGATCAGTTTGCACTTCAAAGAATTCATCAATGACTTGTAGAAACCTGTTTACTTCGTCATCATCCTCAAAGACCTTCCAGTACTGGACATTATTAGGCAAGGATGGTCTATATTTTATCTAGACTTCATAAACCAACCTAGGGGGCATGGGAGGGATGAACATGCTAGTGGACAAAGCGAGGGAATCAACAAGTTGATTTTTTATTCTAGGGATATATGAGATACAAAAACTATCAAAAGAATCTTTAAGTCTCCATACCTCATCTCTGTATGCTTTTAGCCTTGGGTTCCTTGCTTGGAATGTTTTGTTTACTTGTTGAATAATGAGATCAGCATATCCAAACACCTTTATGTCTCTGATTCCTCTGTCTTTGGCAGCGTTCAAGACCAATATCTGAGCCTCATACTCTACTATATTGTTGGTGACCTATAAAGTCAACTTAAAAGACAGATGTGTGCTTTCTTGTTTTGGAGACACCAGCACCACTCCTGCTCCTCTAGTTTCCTTTGAACAAGCTCCATCAAAGAACATATCCCAAACTTGTGTCCCTTCCTCTTCATTGACCTTGCATACTGGTTTCTTGATCTGCACCAAGGCCCTTTGGGATTATTCAATTTGGAGAATACATGCTCCAAAATTAATGTCCATAGCATAAATGGGATGATTAATGGGATTCTTCTCATCACTGATAATATAGGCCAGTTGGGCTTCCCTGTATAGTCTCTTGCTCTCTCCTCCAGAAACAGGGATAGTGACATAAGATATGTCATTTTGTAATGTTCCACCCAACCTTTTATTCCACCCTCTGGAAAGTAGCATGCCAAACTTAGGGGGGACATCTGCTACCACAATATCCATCATCATGCTCTTCATGGGCAGCTGAGCTAGGGTGATAGCTAAGTCTTTGATTAACCCCAGACATGTCACCTTTTTGGTGATGTCAAGGCCTAACTCTTCCATGACAACTTTGGGCATCAGATTGTGGCTGGCACGTTTGTCCAACAAACAGTTGTGGAGGATTTTGTCATGAATGGTCAAGGAGACATAAAATGATGGGGAATTGTTATCAGCAGGTTCAATCATCGGGCTAAGCACAATTGCAGGTTTGTCATCTTGTAAATTCACATAGTCATTGGATGCTTGTGTGGCCTTCAACTCAAGGGCATCAAGGATGGGCTTCCTAAAGGCCTCACTCTTTACAAGTTCTATCAGAGGTACAAATATTTTCAACTTCTGGACTTCTGACTCAAAATTGAAAGGGGAAGGGGACTTGTCAGTTCCTCTACCTCTTGAGCTGGTGCTTTGAGGATGATGGGATCAACTGCTGGTATTTTTTGTTTGCTAATCTGCTGCTCTATGGGAACAACATCTCTTTGCATAGGATTCTCTTTGACATTACTCGTTCTTGACCTCAAGTTATATCTTTGCTGGTCTTCAGTTTGCAGAATAGCTTCTTTGTCCCACTCCTGACTGGTTGGTCCTGGAGCAATGACTCTTCATAGGCAGCTAATGTCAGAAAGGCAGCATTGTCATTGTCTTCCATGCAGTGAATCTCATCCTCTTCATCAAACTGCTCCTCCTCCATGACTACGTTTTGGAAAGGAGTCTTCACCCTTTGTTCTTCACTAGCCTCTTTACCCCTCTGAATGATCTGCAATTGTTCATTTTCCCTTTTGAATGGATTGGGATTTCTAGGAGAAAATGTATTAGGAAGCCTTGCTTTCCCAGAACTCTATTCAACCTTCAGTTTGGATATTTCAGCAGCCAATGACTCTATCATTTTAGTCATTTTATCTAATTTAGGTTTTGAAGATGAAGTAGAGGAAGAAGAAGCCTCACCTTTCTGCCTCCTTCTATCAACATGACCTTTGAGCTTTTCTGTAGCCATGATATTGGATTCCACCTCCAAGGCTTCATCCTGCATTTCAACTAGAGTGACACATCTTCTTTCTCTTAAAAGCTGGTATCTTGCTATACATATGATTGAATATTTTATTAAAATCAGACAATGACTCCCCATTTTCCCTTTTGAGGTTGCCAAACTTAGTATGATAATATAGCAGGTCTTTCTTATCTCCCCAGTGCTTTGAAACACATCATCTAATGCTTCAATGTCTTTTATAGACCCAGGGGTCAGCTCTCTGAACCACTTTCTAGCCTCTCCATCAAGGTTTTGGACAAATATTCTCATCCACACATCATCTTCACTGATATCTAAGTTATCAGCATATTTATAAAAAGACTCAAGGTGTTCTTCAGCTATTACTCCCTTTGTACCAGTGAACTTAGGCATGTATTTCTGATGTTCTCCTGCAAGCATGGCATTCAAAGGAATAGGCAGGACCAAGGGTCCATTCCTAGCAACTATGATTCTTTCCATTTTGGTAGGTGCTTGTGGGCCTACCATGACTGGGGTAGATGGAAGGGTACTGGCAGTTTGGAATGTAGGGAGTTGAGAAATGAATGACAAGGTTGAAGGAAATTGATGGACTATAGGGGAGGCTTTCTTTGGACTGAAATCCAAAGGGGAACATATTGAACAAGGAGCTTTATGAATCTCAGAAAGGATTTCTTCCTGGTGATGCTAGGCTCTATATTTTCAGTATGTGCATGCTCAGTTACAAGCCCTTCTTGCAGAGATACATAAGATTGTTTAGGCTTACTTGATCCTGATGCTCCTTTTTGTGATATCTTGCTTTGCTTGACAAATTTCTCAGGGTCAAGCACTGGGCTAGCTGGTGATTTCTGAGGATTTCTTCGAGTATGTCTTACAAACTGAGCCAAACTGTGATGTGGAGTTGCCAAAAGGTTCTTCCTCCAGTAGAGTCGCTAGATTGATTATTACAACCAATAATGTGTCCAGACTTTGTCTATCATCAAAGTTGGATCTGTGTCGTTCTCTTAGGGAAGCTGAGCTTCAATCTCTTCTCTCTAACAATGGTGCCAATTATGTTAGGATTCCAAGAAACTCTCCTAGGTTGTAGCTCGAGATGCTTGGTAACATAGAAATTCAACTATTGTTGCAGGTTTGATGGAAGGAATGATGGTTTGGTTCAAGCCAGATAACCACTTCTACTTTGTTTCGCTCCAGACATGTGTGAACACCCTCAGACTACAAGGCTTTAGACCACCAATGCTCATAGTTTTAAAGATTAGGTAAATATGAAGAATACTAACCACACCAGCAGATGCACAAGACCATGTGATGGCCGACTGCAACTAGTAAAGAAACCTATAAATCTAATCTACTAATGCAAAGATAGGATGAAAACTCTCTTGCATTAGATAGAAGGAAACCTGGGCAACCTATTCAATGATGCATACAAGATTCTAACACAAAGATAAGATGATAGTTATCTAGTGCTAAACATAAAGAGCTCAAGAACATAGCATATCAGGTACAAGCTTGGGACTGAGGGAAATGGAAAGTGAGTAGTTAACAGCAAAAGAAGCTTGTATTAGCTGAAAATGAAGACAAGACACTGCAAGTGACAAAATATCTACAGTCTATAGAAGTTGAACCTTACATCAAATGCCAACCCTGATTACATCTTGCTTCTAGGTATTTATAGATTTTACATTACAAGGGCATTTGGCCATTTAGGTATGAAGGGGTCATAATTGACCACCAGCCGCATTTAACTACCTAATGGAGTCTCTGAATGTGCTTTCTTGCTTCAGTGGATGAATCTGATCTGTTCAGGTGTTGTGTTGTCCTGTTAGGCTATTGGAGTGCTCATACCAATGGATTTCCATAACTGATAAATTCAGTTACAGGGTCATGCTTTGTCCTTTTCCCCTTTGGCCATGCTGTTTGTTAAATATGGTTGTTGGGGACTGACTGTGACTGGTACTAGCAAGATGGTCATCTCCTTCTTCGAGCAATAGAGTGGTCAAGGACGTGGAATGCATGGAAAACAGACAGTCGAGATGAGAGGGAAGGGTGGCCATTGGATCGAGGAAAAGGACGACGGAGATGACTCAATGGAGGCTACTGATCAAGGTGAGAGTGAAGTGAGTTGGGGCCATTAGATATGTAGCGGACAGATCAGACAACAATCGGGCGACGGAGCTGCATGGTTGTTTAATGGGCGGGGCGGATTAGTCAGACGGTAAATGGTATTTATCACACCGCTTTCGAGCACTAAGTGGTAAATCCCCGAGGTCACGCAATTCCATTCAGTGATCGACATGTAGCGGTGGATGAGAGAGAAAAACCGCTTTCATTGCATGCTATCGTTCGATCAAGTTGCCAGAGTGATGAGAGCGAATGCCATCAAATCTTTATGGAGATGATCAGACGGTGGGAAATGATCGAGCGGGTCATTTTATTGGGCTCGATGAGAGCCGTTGGATTGGCGAGGACTGATCAATGGCTGGGATTCAGCGACAAGTTTATGAGCGTGCGAGGTCATATTGGTGAGGTTCTATGGTGGGTGTGTTGTTTTACACTCGGGGCTTAAGGCCAAAGGGACTATTTTGTCGGGTTTACAAAGCAAAATAGGGAAATGAAGATAGAGGAGGGTAAACGGGGTAGGAAGAAAAGGGGGAATGACCAAAGGTGAGCCCTCTTTTGGACATGGACCAATAGACCATGCTTCTCTCCGACATTAATAAGTCAGCACTGCATAGCAGAGCTAACAGGGCCCTTCAAACATGCTTATATAGAGATTTCCTTCTTGCACTAATCTATCTTGCATTGATGCAATCTGCTTGCACTAGTGCAAGAACAGAAGTTTATGTAGAGGGTATAAATGGTGTCTGTACTAAAAGTGCTTTCCTTCATGCAAGGGCTTGAACTTTCTCAAGTTCAAAGTACTCAGGTCCCGTGGCAAAAACTGGTTCTTGCACCAAATCAGAGCTTCTTGCACTTAGTATTTAATTCCTGAAATAAAGCTTAACTATTGCAAGTGTTGTGAAATCAAATTGCACACATAAGAATGAATGTTTCTAATTCTAACAGTGCATAAAATAAAGAAAAAATCCTTATAATTTATCCTATCATGAAGCATTAATGAAAGCAAGAAAACTACTGGAAGTAAACTAAAAGTATTTATTGCATCACACCAACATGCACTGGTGCAGGTTCGTTTCTCCTACTTGTACCAAGTGGGAAAACCAAATAAAACAAAACTATAGAAAGTGAATAACACACCAACGTGCACTGGTGCAGGGTGATTTCTCCTACTTAGACCAGGTGGGGAAAACAAAATCAATCAAAACTGCAGGAAATGAATAGCACACCAACATGCACTGGTGTAGGGTGATTTCTCCTGCTTAGACCAGGAGGGGAAAACCAAATCAATCAAAACTATAGGAAATGAATAGCACACTAACATGCACTAGTGCAGGGTGATTTCTCCTGCTTGGACCAGGCAGGGAAAACCAAATCAAAATCAAATGTAGTAAAATAAATTCTAACTACTTCACACTGCGGATACACTTTCATTTAAACAGGAATTCATGTGCTGTACATTAAATCACACTTAGCAGTGTCAACATAAATTACAAGAACAGAAAATAGGGTAAAGGTGCTGGGTTGGCTGGGCCCTAGCCAACCAGCGCGTTTCCCTTTATAAATCGAAATGCTGCTCACCACTTTATCAATTCATCAACTTTTAAACAAAAACACGATTCATGAAAACATAAGGCGGAGCTCCTTTCTTATTAATTCATAGAGGCAAATACATGCGTGATTACACAGTCCCGCATAGAATTGGGTGATAACAAAAATACAAGCATGTTATTGCCTTCCTGGTTATATCTTCGTTCTATACAAACTTATCAAAAATTGTCTCATCCTATTTAAATTCCTCATTATATAGATCCTTAACTGAAGGCCAAAAGGATTGTTTAACCGATTACATAACTGATATGTAGAAATTAGCTTTCGGCCTTCAAAATTAGGTAGTTTAACAAAACTGTTTGTAGCCAATGTCCAGTTGTTCGTTCTTCGTAAATCCGATCTCAGCTACCTTTGGATTGCCTTGCTATCGTGGCTAGAGCTCGGCTGCCTTCAGATCTAACCTGCTGTCGTGGCTAAAGTGACGCAAAACAAGGCGGTGATCAAGGAATCCTAGATCTATTGCAAAGATTCACTGTGCTGACACTGGTGCGAGATCCGATCTTGCACTAGGATCAGTGGTTATGGTAAGCACTTTGACTATCAAACAACATTGGAGATATCAGTAAGTTACAAGAGTGATTATAAGCAAGAAATCACGTAATAAAAAATTAATTAATGCTAACTTAAGTTAAAAATATGAAATATAAAGTTCATGCGAAATATGTCATCGTTCTTGGACTAGTGCAAGATGAGGGTGTGTAAGATAGGTAAAATAGTGGTAAATGGTCATGATTTAGGAAGGGAAAAATGGTCAAAAAGGAGCAAATTATGGGGCTAACATCCTCCCATCCCTAAACTGTTGTGTGTCCTCACACAACTCTTTACCTCTACAAAAAACTTCAAAACTTTAAGCACTCCCGCTCAATCCTACTCTGGCATACTGTCATCACCCTGCAATGTTTTAGACTTCTTCTTTTTGGCACTCTTTAACTTCTTGGTCACATTTTTAAGCCGCTTGAAACATTGCACAACTCGGTATTTCCATAATTTTACTTCCCTTTTCTTCTTCTGGATTTCTGTCATCAATTCTCCTCTCCTTTGTTCTTTGTCCTCTTGTGCTTTGGCTACAAGTTGCTCTAAATTCTATACCTGAAGTTCTAACTCAATTACCCGAGCATAAGGAGTTACCAATTCCTTCTCCTTTTCTATTTCAGCAGGAGCTGTGTCTTTCTCAAGGACTTCCATATCTTCCATGGTTACATCAGGAAACTCTTCTCCCTTTGGTCCCTTTTCTTCTAGTTCTTCCTCCTATGGTTCTTCTTCTTCTAGTTCTTCGTCCTCTGGTTCTTCTTCTTCCGGTTCTTCCTCCTCTGGTTCTTCTTCTCCTGCTTCTCCTTCTCCTGCATCTTCTTCAGATTCCGCCTCTTCTTATTCTTTTTCTGCTTCATCTTCTATAGGTTCTACCTCTTCTTTTTCAGGTTCCACCTTTTCTTCTTCATATTCTGCTTCTTCTTCTTCTGTGGGTTCTTCCTCATTTGGTTCTGCTTCCTTTTTCTCTTCTTCTTCTGCTTCTTTCATTAGTTCTTCTTCTCACACTGGTGCTTATTCCTATATTGGTGCAAGAGGGGATTCCACACCTTGTGGGGACTGTGGTTCTTTGCCCTCATCAGAGACCCTACTCTTTTTCTGGGGCTTCTTGATAAAATCGGCCAACAGAGCATTGTCCTCGACCTCTGCAATCTTGGCTGCATCTGCAAGGACTGACAGGTTGTCATTTTCGAGGGTTGAGGTGGTCTTTTCAGTTGGTGTGCTAGTCATCTTCTCATTTGAAGGTGAAGTGAATCTTCTTTGCTTATTCAGATCGCTTCCTTTTTGCACTAGTGCAAGAAGGACTTCCCTTTTCATTTTTGCTCGTGTTCTTGCTTGTGCTGGTGGGGTCCTCTATTCCCTTTCTAGTGGTTGTCCCTTTGTGCAGCTATTTTAACAACGCTTCCCATGTCATACCTTTCTCTTCTAACTATTTCAGGACCAATATTTTTATCAGGCCATGATGATATAATCTTGTGTCGGTCCGCTTTGCCCTACTGTCCTGTACGCTTTTAGCCATTTTCTCCAAGCTTTTAAGCAGAAAATAAGGGAAATTTATCCTCCACTGGATGTGCCGGGGGACTTCAAAATGTTGCAGAATTCTAAAGTGATATACCATGGTGCTGTTATATCTTCCTTCGCAGGTCACAAACTTTTGTAAAATGAAAAGGAGGTCTTTCCACTGACCCAGCAGGGCGCTACATGGAACTCCTACTTTCTAGTCTACCTCTATCTTTTTATCAACGACGAAATGCTTCCATTATTTCCTTTCTAGCTTCTGATTCTTAAACAATTGTTCTTCAGTGTTCTCTAAGCCCGTCATTGCTGCTATGAATTCCTTTGTGACTTTGAATTTAAGAGGCCCAATTCTCACTCGGCTGTTTCTAAAACTCCTTGTGAATTGTACAGCCACTTCCTTATCGTACCTGTCAAAATTCTGTAGGGACAAAAGAAGCCCCAAGTCTCACAATAGTGCAAGACTATTGTGATACTCGTCGGTCTACTCTATTTTACTGAGAGACAGGGGTTCATTTCGAACAGGAGGCATTGTTGATTAACGACTATGAATAGTCAAGTCCCAAAATTTTACATGCAATACCAAGGAAATCGATCCTTATAAATAGAAATCTAACTCTTCACCATCCTTATCATAGGATCACTGGTTCATTCGTTGTAGATGCATGTCATCTTTGAGGTCAGGCTGGGTTGGTACTTGCGACGATGGTTTAATGACTAGGTGAGGTAATAATTATGAGTGAAGTACATTTAGAATTATGGCAGAGAGAGGTAATCATGTCCAAGCAACAGTTAAAATTTTCTCGCATTCCTTTATAATTCTGGAAAGAACTTAGCATTTATCAAAATGAGATCATGATTTCTAACTTAAAAACACCTTGTACTTTAAATAATTTCTCCTAGTTAGTAGGATAGCATAAGTATTTAGTTGGTTAAGTGAAAGGACTTCATATAGATTTCATGATGACCACTTTCCTATGCCATATGCTATAAAAATAACTTGTACTATGTTGCTGACGAGGTGCATTCTGTATTGATTTGCTTGCACCACTTAAATCTACTGGTACTCTTCTGCTTATTTTATCATATAGGACAACATTCTTGCACTAGTGTAAGCATAATATCTAAAACAGATAATTTAAATAAAATGTCAGCTAGATTTTCACATGACTCCCTCAACTTATACTGAAAATTTGCTTCGCCCTTTCTTGATGCTTTAGAGCATATACTTTTGCTCTTTGTGTGAGATCCTGCAATAAATTCATGAGGGAATAAAGAAGTGGGAAAGGGGACTTTTCAGAATGGGAAAGAATTCTATTATAGGGATTCCAGGAATAGTACCAAAAGAGGGATAAAATAGAAGTGAGATAGGAAAATAATTTCAAGGGTAAATTGGGATTTCTTCGAAGCGGACAGCGTAAATTTAGAAGAATGTGGGAAGGTTAATCATCTTGGATTGAAGAAGAAATCTGAGGGAATAATAAAAAAGTGGAATATGAAGAAAGGTAGAAAATTTCTGGAAGGGAATAATATCAAGATTGGTTCTGTTGAACCTACTTTTACCTAGTAGTAGCTAGCATATCTAAAGATCAAGTAACATTTTCATTTTATTAGAGATTTTTGATCTCCCTGCCAACAAGCTGGTTTTCAAGTTGATCCTTCTGCAATCATGTCAGTGAACTGATATTCAGAATTACAGGAAAATATTTTTTCTTTACTTTTTTTTTTCTTATTATTTTTTATATATTTTTTATTTTTATTTTTAAGAAGAAAGAGAATTCATTTTTTCAAAAGGTTGGTATTACCATTCACCACCACTGTCCCAAATTGCTATTGGAGTTGTTGTGTAAAATATTTCCTGGTAGGTGGCTGAAAATACTTCTTTAACCTGTGTTCATTTACCAAGAATACTGAATCTTGTCCATCAATAGTTTTAACTTCTATTGCTCCATTCTCAAATACTCAGATCACTTCATAAGGTCCCATCCAACGTGTATGGAATTTCCCTTTAAAGATTTTAAATCTGGAATCGTAAAGGAGCACCCAATCACCTGGTTGGAACTGCTTTTTCTGAATAGACTTGTCATGCCACCTTTTACATTGCTATTGAATTAGTATGTTTTGCTGAACAACATCCCTATGAAATTCATCTAACTCATTTAATTGGAGAAGACACTATCATTGTGCCTCAGAGAGATATAGTCCTAACTGAACTATAGTTCTGAAAGTTTTGATCTGGAATTCAATTGGTAATGGAACCTGTTTGCCATATACCAGCTCATATGGTGTATGTCCCATGCTATTTCTCCAAGTGGTTCTTTATGCCCACAAAGCCTCTGGTAATCGTTCAGCCCAGTCCTTCTAATGCATATTGACTGTCTCTATAAGAATGGACTTGATCACTTTGTTCATGGATTCCACCTGGCCATTTGCTTGTGGGTGATACAGTGTGGTTTTCCTGTGTCGAATATTATATTGCTCCATCACACCCTGTACCAGATTAGAAATAAACTACGAACCATTATCAGAAACAATTTCTCTAGGCACACCAAATCTAGTAAATATTTCAGTAAAAATAAAATCAACAACAACTTTTTCTATAGCAAAAGAAACAACTTTAGCTTCTACCCATTTTGTAACAAAATCTGTACAAACCAAGATATGCTTTTTACTTAATGATGTTGGATTTATTGGCCCTATAAAATCAATAGCCCATTTTTCAAATGGATCAATCATAACTTGAGGGCATAAAGGCATTTCATTAGTTTGATTAGGCTGGCCCATTTGCTGACAACTATCACAATGCTTGACATACTGTTTGGCATCCTTAAACAAGGAGGGCCAATAGTAACCAACACACAACACTTTATATGCAGTCCGCTTATCAGCAAAGTGGCCTCCACAAGGTTCATCATGAGAAGATTTCAAGATCTCAAACACTTCCTCCTCTCTTACACACCTATGGATAATCATATCTGGGCAAGTGTAAAAGAGATCTCCTTGAATCCAGGAATATGCAACACTTTTCTGAACAATACTCCGCTTTTCACGAGCAGACAAGTGGGGTGGTGCTTTCCCAGTAACCAAGTAATTAGCAATGTCAGAAAACCACGGGGAATCTGTTGACATAGCAAAAACATGTTCATCTGGAAAATCATCATTAACAGGAGTTGCTTCTCTAGGATTATCTAATCTAGAAAGAAAATCTGCTACAACATTAGATTTTCCTGGTCTATCAAATATAGTAATATTAAATTCATGCAACAATAGTAACTACCTAGTCACTCTATCGCTAGTTAATGGTTTATTCATCAAATATTTAATCACGGAATGATCAGTATGTAGAAATACTTCATATCCTATAAATATAGTTACTGAACTTATTAATTGCAAAAATTACAACTAAAAACTCTCTCTGTAATTGTATAATTTAGTTCAACGGAAGACAAATCCTTACTAATATAATATATAACATAGGATTGTTTATTTTCCTATTGTCCTTAGGCTGCGCCAATAGCCAAATCTGAAGCATAAGAGGAAATATGAAAAGGCGGAGATCAGTTTGGACCTCTTAAAACTTGTGCATGCACTAACGTTTCCTTCAAAGTTTCAAAAGACTGTTGGCAAGCTGTAGTCCAAGAAAATTCACTATCCTTAGCTAGAAGTCGAAAAAGAGGAGCAGTTATCTTAGAAAAATTTTAAATGAATCTCCTATAATAACTACCATGTCCTAAAAAATCTCTTACTTCCCTTTGAGTTTTGGGTGTAGGAAGATGCAAAATGATTTCGATCTTTGTTGTATCAACCTGGATACCTTTACCAAAAATCAAATGGCCAAGTACTATTCCCTCTTTGCACACTAATCTACATTTCTTGTCACTCAAGGCGAGATGGGCTTCCTGACATCGAAGAAGTACTTTTTCCAAATTTTTGAGAGCTTCCTGAAAAGAATTTCCAAATATAGAAAAGTCATCCATACAAATTTCTACAAATCCTAGATCAGGAAAAATGGCCAGGACTGCCCTTTGAAAGGTAGTCGGGGCATTACATAAATGAAAGGGGAGCACTCTATAAGCAAATGTACCCCATGGTCATGTAGAAGTAATTTTATCTTGATCGTCGGGTGCAATCTTTATCTGGTTATAACCACTGAAGCCATCCAAAAAGGAAAAGTATTTCTTTCCTGCAAGGATATCAACCACCTGGTCAATGAAGGGGAGAGGGAAGTAATCTTTGAGAGTGGCTTTATTTAATTCTCGATAATCAATACAAATACGCCATCTTCCATATTTCTTAGGTACTAGCACTAATGGAGAGACCCACTGACTGGCGGAAATAGGATAGATAAATCCAGCATCCAAGAGCTTTTGTACTTCTTCCTTCACAATATCTCCTAAAGCTGGATTCATTCACCTTTGGGGTTGTCGGACAGGTTGGGCTCCTTCCTACATATAGATGTGATGTGTACAAGTTTAAGGGGGGATTCCCTTCATATCTTCACAGCCCCATGCAGAGGCACTAAGATGGTTTTGCAACAAATTCACAAGCTGCTCCTGCTGAGATGAGTCCAAATCTGAACTAATATACAAGGAGTTACTAGTGCTAATATCAACAAGAGTAGTATCAGGCTCAGGAGTACTCAAGGGGGTGACCTGATGCAATGGCACAGAAGAATGAGAATTATGGTTATCTTGAAAATTGAGGCTAAAGATCTGGCTCAATAGCTCAAAATTAGGCATAGTGTCTAAATTATTCAAGAAATCTTGAATCCCATATTCTTGTGAAGAACCAGTATGCTGATGGATAAAGGAAATGGGCTGCGTCTCCTCATCACTGCTCTGGTTTAACCACAAAGTATCTCGAAGGTCTTAAATGGATCTGGTAGGGGGTTATAAGGTAACTTTCTTCCTAGCTTCCCCATGTGATATGTAGATCAAGGGATGTCCTCCTACTAGGTTCTTTGGCTGAAGCACAATGAAATTAGTAGGATATTCCCAAGAATATAATGAGATGATCACATCGTCCAATACTCCTTCTGGCTTAATTTTAGATCTATTTGCTAATTCAAGCACAGTGGGAGTAGGGCGAAGATGTGATAAACAAAGTTGATCCATGGTTTGCTTAGTCATGACATTAATGGTTTCCCCTAGGTCTATAAGAACATTAGAGACAAGGATATTACCAATCTGAACTGAGACAACAATGTTTCTAGGATTAGTATATTTTTCCATAGACACACATCTCGTCATCAACTTTGTTACCCTACCAACAAATTGAATAGTTTGGGGTTCCAATCTCTTCGTCCCAGGTTTCTTGAGATAGAGTTCCTTAATAGTCTTAGTGCAAATAGGGATCTCTTTGATGGCTTGGAGCAAAGGTATCTTAATGAAAATATTCCGAAGCTCTGATGCTAAACTAGTCTCAGAAATAGGGTCACTTCTTTCCATTACTAGCCTCTCTGGGAAGGGAGGTTGGTTGGAAGAAGGTGGCAAGTATTCAGAGGGTAAGGGCTGCTTAGTGACGGTTTTTGGAGAATGATTAAGAGTTTCCTCTTCTTCTTTCTCTTCAACAATCACTCTAGGTTGCTTTTTATTTTCTAATCTCACAGTCCTTCCCGATCTTAATTGAATATCATGAACCCCAACTGGAATAGACTGGTACTCGAATAAAGGTGGGTTTGGTACATAGATCATTTTCACTGCTTTATTATTGTTAGGATTGGACATAGGCTGAGCACGAAACTGAGGAGGTCGAAAAGGTGGAGGTAAGGGTAATGGTGGAGTAGACTGACTCGAAGGTTGAGGCATTGGATAAGGTACATGTGTAGATGGATATGACTGCATGGATGGCTAGTAGGAATATGGAGAATGAGTTGGCCCTCTCCAACCTTGTTGCCATGGTTGAGAAGGCTGCCCATGCTAATATTGGTTTCCATACTGCTAGTATTGATTAGTGTTAGGATAAGAATATGCATATTTATTACAACCAAAATAGTGTGGAGAAAATTCAGGAGCCATAACTGCATCGATCTAAGGCCATTTTTTTTTCTCCCATAGCATACAAGTATTCAGCTTCAAGCTGTCCTACTGTAAATACAACTTTAAGTCTTGGTATAGAGGGACATTTTTCTGTGATATGGTCTTCTGCAAAAATATCACATGTATTAGCTTCTTTCAAATTAAGAGGATATTCTTTAGGAGGATGCTTGTCTCTACATTTAGGACAGAAAATACTTAATGACTCTTGTTCCTTCATGAGTTTTTGTTGAAATTTTAAAGAGTCCAACTGTTTGGTGACAATATTCATTATATCAATTTTCATGTTTTCCATTTTATTTTCTAGTCTAATAATCATTGCATCAGTAGATTCAGTTTTTCTATTTCTATTTCGAGTTCCTCTATTAGATCTATACTGATTCCTTGAAAATTTCCTACATAATTCACAAATTTGTTCGAAAGTTTGCTGAGAAATATCAACTTGTCCTAACATATTTAAATTATTTCTATCATTATCAGTAAGTCCTCTTAAGAACAAGGTTCTAATAGCACTGGAATCAAGCCTAAGTTTCAACCTTTGTAAAATATACAGAAATCTTTCTAGATAGTCTTCAAGAGTTTCATCATCATGCTGTATGATTGTAAAAATCCCATCCTGCATGTCCCGAGTTTTGCAATATTCTTGATATTTAGATAAAGACACTCTCTTCATCTATTCCCAAGAGGCTATAGTGTTTCCTCCTAACCCTATAAACCAGTGTGAAGCTAAGTCTTTGAGAGTAATAGGAAATAATCTTAGCTTTGGAGCATCAGTTGAATAGTCATAACTTCTACACAAAATATCAAACTTGAATAGAAAAGAGTCAGGATCTTCATGAACTTTACCATGGAAATGAGGGAGAGATGATGGTGGAATGTTCTTCATTTGTGCCATAGTATCGAGGTCCAAAATTGGAAACACAAAAGTGGATTGTTCCCCACTTACCTGGTTTTCATAAGTCCTTTCCCCATGATCTTCAAGATCTGCCATTGTTTCCCTTTTGCTCCCAACGGACTGAAGCACACCTGAGCTATTGTCACCAGAATCCAGGTGGATTGTTCCTGCGTGATGGGTTTGAATTGGATTGGGATTCCTGCTCACAGAAGGAGTTCCAATATGATAATGGTTTTCAGAATTATTTCGGCCCTTAGTGGGCTTTGAAACCCTACCTTTTCTAGGCATTCATTTCAAAAAAGAAATAAAAATAAGCAAAACAATTTCTAATAAAAACGCCGTAAGAAATCAATCAACACTAGTAAAATTCCTCCAAAGAAGCTTTTCAAAAAAACACTGCAAAAATGAAGGAAAAATTACCTCTATAGTATAATCAGAAAATTCTTACCAAATCAAATTGCCTCCCCAGCAACCGCGCCAAAATGTTGGGTGCAGGAATTGCACTTAAGCAAACTCCTCAACACTTAATTGTCAAACCGAGGGATTTGTAAACTTAGAGACGAATCACAGGCAATGCCAAAGATGGTATGAATATTTATAATGTCAATCCCTAGTTTCTTCAAAGGAAAGATTGCAGAATCAAACTAAAGGAAGAAAGAGGCCAACATGAACCATCAAAATAACCTAAGACTGGAACAAGGAAGAATGCATTTGCAAAAGAGATTTAAAAATAAAGGAGCAACCACTCTAGCTGACTATTGATTAACTACTGAGTGTGTGTTTTTCTTTAGCAGAGACACTTTCACAGTCTCAACAGATGGTCCCTTCAAACCTGCTTATATAGAGATTTCCTTCTTGCACTAATCTATCTTGCACTGGTGCAGTCTACTTGCACTAGTGCAAGAACAGAAGTTTATGCAGAGGGTATAAATGGTGGCTATACTAAAAGTGTTTTCCTTCGTGCAAGGGCTTGAACTTTCTCAAGTTCAAAGCACTCAGATCCAGTGGAAAAAACTGGTTCTTGCATCAAATCAAAGCTTCTTACACCTAGTATTTAATCCTTGAAATAAAGCTTAACTACTGCAAGTGTTGTGAAATCAAATTGCACACATAAGAACAAATGTTTCTAATTCTAACAGAATGCATAAAATAAAGAAACAATCCTTATAATTTATCCTGTCATGAAGCATTAATGAAAGGAAGAAAATTGCTGGAAGTAAACTAAAAAGGCTTACTGCATCACACCAACGTGC
The DNA here is from genome assembly GCA_000404065.3 of Pinus taeda. Taxonomy (NCBI): domain Eukaryota; kingdom Viridiplantae; phylum Streptophyta; class Pinopsida; order Pinales; family Pinaceae; genus Pinus; species Pinus taeda. Next base: position 67,641 of record APFE030529934.1, read on the forward strand.
ACTGGTGCAAGTTCATTTCTGCTGCTTGTACTAGGCGGGAAACCAAATCAAATAGAATTACAGAAAGTGAATAGCACACCAACCTGCACTGGTGCAAGGTGATTTCTCCTACTTAGACTAGGCGGGGAAAAGAAAATCAATCAAAACTGCAGGAAATGAATAACACACCAATGTGCTCTGGTGCAGGGTGATTTCTCTTGCTTAGATCAGGCGGGGAAAACCAAATCAATCAAAACTGCGGGAAATGAATAGCACACCAACGTGCACTGTTACAGGGTGATTTCTCCTGCTTGGACTAGGCAGGGAAAACTAAATCAAAATTAGATGCAGGGAAAAAAATTCTAACTACTTCACAATATGGATCTGCTTTCATTTAAAGAGGAATTCATGTGTTGTACATTAAATCACACTTAGTAGTATAAACATAAATTACAAGAATAGAAAATAGGGTAAACATATTGGGTTGGCTGGGCCCTAGCTAACTAGCGTGTTTCCCTTTTTAATTCGAAACGCTGCTCATCACTTTATCAATTTATCAACTTTTAAGCAAAAATACGATTCATGAAAACATAAGGTAGAGCTCCTTTTAGTGGCATAAGTGTCCTCAGACACATAATTTTATTAATCAGAAAAAAACAAGTACATATTGATTTTGCAAGAGTTTACACCTGAACAACAAAACACTCTTGCAATGAGCTATTTATAAGCTCAATGTCCTAACTACCTCTAATTATGGATCACTTATTAAATAACAAGTGTCCTCTTACAATAAATGTTATTCAAAACAACTAGCTAACAAATCTCCTAAAATAGAGCCTAAGATATGACACATTTGGAGAGTCATATCTTGTTACAACAATATACTAATTCTAAATGTCTCCATTAAATAATTAAATATTCTAGAATAATAATTATTAATTTAATATCTTAAATTAATAATTATTTTATTCAAACTTTATAACCTATGATAATATTTTATTTTTGGATCATCTAACATTCCCCCTATGATCCAAAGATACATTACAAAAAATACCAAGTTCATCCCTGAACTTAGTAAATTTTATTCTGCCAAGCAGTTTCATGAAAATGTCAGAGCTCTGATCTTTGGAAGGACAATAAACTGGCTTGAGGACATCTTTGGCAATGAGAGATCTGATATGATGATACTTTGTGTCCACATGCTTTGTCCTTGAATGAAAAACTGGGTTCTTGGCAAGTTTGATGGATCACTGGCTGTCAATGAAGAATGATGTAGCTTTTGCTTGAGAAATTCCCAAGTCGTGCAAAATTCTGCGCAACCAAACAATTTCACATGCCGCTTCCCATGCTGAAATTTATTCTGCTTCTGCTGAAGAAGTGGCCACTGTAGCTTGTTTCTTACAACTCCAAGACACCACTACTGACCCCATGTTCATTAAATAACCTGATGTTGATGCTTGATCATCAATACTTCCAATAAAGTCGACATCTGAGTATCCACCGAGTACAAAGTTTTAGTCTTTGTGTAAAGAAGACCAAAATCTTTTGTTCCTTGGATATATCGAAGAACACTTTTGGCTACATTCCAGTGGCTATCTCATGGTTCCTGCATAAACCGTGAAAGAATAATGACTGCATAAGATAGATCAGGTTGAGTATTTTTCAAATAAATCAAGATATCAATCAACTGTTTGTAGGTTGTACTGCCCACCTTCCCCCCCTTCAAATTTTGAAAGTTTTAGGTTTTGCTCCATGGGGGTAAGAACGGGCTTGCAATCCTGCATTCCAAATCATTGAAGAACCTCTGCTGCATACTTACTCTGGGAAATGAAAATATGATGTGGACGTTGGAAGACTTCAACTCCAAGATAGTAGTGAAGTAATCCCAAATCTGTCATCTTAAAACCTGCATGTAACTCTTTTTTCACCTGTGCAATATGATCATCATTGTTTCCAGTAATGGTCAAATCATCTACATACATAACAATAATTACCAGATATTTGCCTTGTTGTTGCACACACAAAGTATCATTAAATTCACTTCACTGAAAACCAACTTTCCTAAGATATTCATCAATTTTTACATACCAAGCTCGAGGAGCTTGTTTAAACCCATATAAAGCCTTGATCAATTTGCAGACTTTATGTTTTTTCCCTTCAATTTCAAAACCCGGTGCTTGTGTCATATACACCTCTTCTTGTAAATCCCCGTTAAGAAAATAACTTTTCACATCCATTTGATGAACTTTCCATCCTTTCTGAGTGACCAATGCAAGTGTTAATTAGATGGTGTCCCATTTAGCTATAGGAGCAAAATTTTCCTCATAATCAATGCCTTCCTACCGCGCAAAACCTTTTGTGACAAGTCGTTCTTTATACCTTTCAAGTTCTCCCTTTTGATTATACTTAATTCTGTAAACCCATTTGCATCCTATGGGTTTAACATTTTGTGGACACTCAACAAGTTTCCAAGTGTTGTTATCAATTACTGCTTGATATTCTTCAACCATAACCTGTTGCCATTCTTTATGTTTTACTGCTTCTTGGTATGTGGAAGGTTCAGTAAAATCATTTGCTATCAAGGAAAAATTGCCTCACTTCTATGTGACTTTCTAGTGCTTATTTTATTCTTCTCATCAGGCTTTACATCTTTCAAAATTTGAATTTCCCATTTTGGTAGTTGATGCTTAGTTGTTTGAGATTCTGAAAAGTCTCCATCATTATAAAGAGGATTAATATAAACTGATGTTCGTCGATCAATTGGAGATTCTGGAGGTGGAGAATCACTGTCAAAAGAACTGCTGCTGCTTGGAGATGCAGATGAACTGCTAGAAGATCCAGATGGTGTTGTTGAAGTAGATGGACTCGATGAATCATCTTTAGATGAAGGAAAATCAAGTTCATACCAATTTGGTGAATTTGGTTGACTTTGTGTATTTCCTTTTCTTCGACTGCCTTTAGTTTCTAACTTTTGAAGAAGTCTTTCGATTTCTTCAGCACTCTTACTCTCTATTTCATAAAAATTACATCCCTACTCACAATAAATTTTCCATTGGTCAAAAGATGATACCCTTTCTTCTCATCAGAATAGTCAATCATTGTGCATTTTAAACTTTTTGAGTCAAGCTTAGTTCGTTTGTATTTCGGAACTAAGTCATAACATATTGATCCAAAAAATCTAAGATGTTTAACTCGTGGTTTGAAACCATACCAAGCTTCATAAGGTGTGATTCCGTCTAAAGAAGTAGTTGGAGGTCTATCTATTAATTAGACAATTGTGTGAATTGCTTCTACCCAATATGTTGGACTTAACCTCTTGAAAGTTAACATGCATCTCACCATTCCTAACAAGGTGTGATTCATTCTTTCTACTACTCCATTTTGCTATGGAGTGTAAACATTTGTAAGATGTCGTCTTATGCCTTTTTCACTGCAATAAGTTTTGAATTCATTTGAAGTGAATTCTCCCCCATTATCTATCCTGAGAGTACCTATCTTTTCTTTGACTTCATTTTCAACAAGTTGGATAAAAATTTTAAACTTCTCAAATTCTTATGACTTGTTCTTCAAGAAGTAAACCCAAGTCATTCTGCTGAAATCATCAATAAATAGTAAGAAATATTTGCAACCACTGAATGAAGTTTGTAGTGGTCCACAAGTATCACTGTGAACTAGTTGTAGCCATTTGTTTGCATGCCATGAACTTGTTGGAAAACTCTCTCGACTTTGTTTGCCATAAATGCAAGCTTCAAATTTTCCATTGTCTTTTTTGAAAGTTGGCAGTCCCTTCTTGTTTCCACAATTGAGAAAGACTCTCAAAATTTAAATGTCCTTATCTTACATGCCATAGTCTTATAGGTGAAATACCTGTAGTCATTTCCCCTGCAAAATCCAAATGCTTTGGAATAACTGTCCCTTTCACCCTTAATAGTTTTCCATCTTCATAATCTATCATCACTGTTTGCAAGCTCTGTTTGACTGAATTAATCTTAACTAAGCCATCTTCCATAATTATCTGATGTCCTGCTTGTTGAATCGTAACTAAAGATAGCAATTTTTTCTTAAAGGTTGGTACATACCATACATTGGAAATCATTTTTCTCCATGTCAGGGAGAAAAACTTTAACTACTCCTTTTCCATAAGGAGTATGTTTTGTGTCATCTGCAAGAATAATGGAATTAAGTTGGCAATCTTGAAAGTTCCAAAAACAATGACGTCGACAAGTCATGTGCTGAGTTGCCCCTGAATCCAAGATCCTGGCATCTTCATAATCACTTCAAAGATGAGATGAAATTTGTAATGCCAGTGAGGAAGTAAAAACATATTCTGAGTTATCATCATCTTGATCATTGGCAAATTGTGCTGAGTGCTAATGAAACTCGGGAATTTTATTAAGAGAAGTTCGACAATCTTCAACATAATGTCCAACTTTGTTACATCTTCGACAGACAATTTGACTTAAGTCTCTTCCTATTCCTGAAAATTGTCCTCTGCCTCTACTTTGACTTCTATTTTGAGGTTGTCCTCTACCTTGATTATTATTTTCTTGTCCTTGAAACTTGCCTCTTCCTTGATTGTTTCCTCTACCTTGAAAATTGCTCCTGCCTAAACTGTTGCCTCTATTAAAGTTGTTTCCTCTGCTTTGGCTTCGACCTCAACTTTTTACATTATGTGCTGCTTGATTCTGATTGAAATTCCCTCTGCCTCTGTTTCTAGAATTGTCAATCGATGATTTACTAGTGCTGGCCTTTGTGAAAAAGACATCTTCACCAACTTTATTTTTCTTCCCAAAGGTTTTATCATGTTGGGTCAACATTTTGCAGAGTTCATCAAACTTTAGTTTCTCTAACTTTCCAGTTAATTGTAGAGTCTACAAAAAATGTGTGTAGGAAGAAGGAAGTCCAACAATTAAAATTGTGACCATAAAACTATCATTTACTGCTGGAAACCAAGTATTAATGATTTCCTACCTAATATTCTTAAGTCTTGAGATATATTCAAGAACATCACCTCCTTTAGTCAATTTTTGTTGCAACAATTGTAATTGTAGATCAACTTTCTTTGATTCAGGCTGAGTATCAAAGAAATCTTTAAAAGTTTTCAAAGTAGACCATGCATCTGTAGTATTTTCGATATGGACATACATTTCATCATTGACAGAAGATTTAATGAGAGCTAAAGCTTTGGCATTCTTAACTTCCCATTTTGCTAGTGCAACTGCATCTGTGGGGTTATTCAGCTTAATATCACCATCACATATACCCTGCCATAATTAATTATAAATGACAGTGCTTTCGATGAGCATGTTTTATAGGATTTTGTACCTTCAAGTTTGTCGGAATCAGAAAACAAATTAATCAACTTTGACATTGTTGCATTGAAGCTTCGCACCAAGAATCAGACTCAGAAGAAAAAAATATCAAGATGGGCAACAAAAAATGCAACACACAATGCAATAAAAAATGATCTATGGGGCTTGGCCTTGACCCTCGTATAGTCGTTGAAGCAGGTGAAAAATGACTGAGCTTTGCACTTGGCTCTAGTCAATTTCTCAAATATTTACAAGGTAACTTTCAAAATTTGACTGTTACAACGATGCTCTTGCAAAACTTGGTAAAAAATGTTACCCCCCCCCGCAAAGTAAAATTACTTTGAGTTACAATGTCACACTTATCCCTCCAAATAAAAAATTACAATTAAAATCTCCTTATTACTCCAAAAATTTGCAAATAACCTTATTACTCCACAAATATTACAAAATCCTTATTAATCCAATAAAACATTACATAAAAAAATATATACTTTATCTCTTCAAATATTTACAAAATTAAAAAAATATTCCTTATCTCTCCAATTTTTTTTTACAGAAATAAAAAAATATTCCTTATTTCTCCGCTTCTTCACTCTTCAATTCAGCTTTAAACTTTCTTGAGGGGATAATGAAACCTTTTGTCACAAGGCCATTACATTGCAGTCTAGTTTGCTAAATTTCAGACATCTCGGAATTCGTGGGCTCCGTCCGAGGAAGGATCAACATGGTTTCCCCTTCAGCATTGTACAATCATCTCAAGGAAGCAAAACCCTTCTTTTTTCTTGCGGGGCCCAATGTAATAGCATAAGATGAGCATGTCCTCAAAATGGCAAGACAGATTAAATTTGTAGCAGAAAAGCTTGGATTGCAACTAGTTTTCAAGTTGAGCTTTGATAAGCCAATTGAGCTTCAGCAAAGTCATTCCGTGGCCCTGGGCTAGAAGAAGGTTTGAAGATATTGGAAAGGGTTAAGATCACTTTTGACTTACTGATTGTAACAGATGTCCATGAAGCTTATCAGTGTGAGCCTATTGGCAGAATTGCAGATATCATTCAAATACCAGCATTTCTATGTCGCTAGATAGATCTTTCAATAAATTTCTGTGGACAATAATAAAACATGTCTCGCAATAATTTTTTTAGATGGCTTGATAGAACTTGGACGGTGTTGCTGATTCCTTTAACGCCAGCCTCAAAATACTTAGAAGCAAGATCTACGAATCCTTATAACAACATTATCTATTAGGCCATTTCGTCTTATGGGTTACTTCATTCACAGATATTGAAGATTTATTTTTCAAACCTCACAGAGCCTTCTACGAAATCTGGAAGGTTCTTTATTTGGAGTCAAAATGGCAAGCGACGGAGTTGTTATTGTCTATGGTAATAGGATAGTGATATGGTAGCATTTTCAAGGCGCAGCTATGCAACAAGATCTCAACCAACTTTTGTGGCTAACCAAACACTCATTATCGCAAGATTTACATTTACATTGGTTCTCGACTTAAAAAAGGGAAGGAAATGAAGCTTATTATGAAAGCAGATGGCAACAAACACTGAAAAACATGGAACGTGAATAGCAGTAAAAGAAAGCTAATAATAATACACAAATTGATTTGCAGAAAAAAATCTAAAATCAATAAGATTTTTTTTTGTTTTTTGAACACAAAATTGGACAATTTCATACCAATCATTTACTGATCAATTCAATGGAGTTTTCCAAAAACTTGTAGAGCTGGAATCTCCTCCTCACATCCACTATAGCATTACTGAAGCTCCGATACCACAATAATGGTAGAAGTGTCCTCAGACACGTAATTTTATTAATTAGAAAAAAATAAAAATAAAAATTTACATATTGATTTTGCAAGAGTTTACACCCGAACAACAAAACACTCTTGCAATGAGCTATTTATAAGCTCAATGTCCTAACTACCTCTAATTATGGATCACTTATTAAATAACAAGTGTCCTCTTACAATAAATGCTATTCAAAACAACTAGCTAAAAAATCTCCTAAAATAGAGCCTAAGATACGACACATTTGGAGAGTCATATCTTGTTACACCAATATACTAATTCTATATGTCTCCATTAAATAATTAAATATTCTAGAATAATAATTATTAATTTAATATCTTAAATTAATAATTATTTTATTCCAACTTTATAACCTATGATAATATTTTATTTTTGGATCATCTAATACCTTTCTTATTAATTCATAGAGGCAAATACATGTGTGATTACACAGTCCAGCCCAGATTTGGGTGATAACAAAAATACAAGCATGTTACCGCCTTCCTGGTTATATCTCTGTTCTATAAAAAATTATCAAAATCTGTCTCATCCTGTTTACATTCCTCGTTACATAGATCCTTGGCCGAAGGCCAAAAGGATCATTTAACCGATTACATAACTAATATGCAGAAATTAGCTTTCGGCCTTCAAAATTAAGCAGTTTAATAAAACTGGTTGTAGCCAATGTCTAGCTGTTCATTCTTCGTAAATCGGATCTCAACTACGTTTGGATTGCTTTGTTGTTGTGGCTGGAGCTCAGCTACATTTAGATCTAACCTGCTGTCGTGGCTGAAGTAGCGCAAAACAAGGTGGTGATCAAGAAGGTCCAGATCTACTGCAAAGATTTGTTGTGTTGGCACCGGTGTGAGATCCGATCCTGCACTAGGATCAGCGGTTATGGTAAGCACTTTGACTATCAAACAACATTGGAGATATCGGTAAGTCACAAGAGTGATTATAAGCAAGAAGTCACGTAATAAATAATTAATTAATGCTAATTTAAGTTAAAAATATGAAATATAAAGTTCATGCGAAATATGTCATCGTTCTTGGACTAGTGCAAGATGAGGGTGTGTAAGAGAGGTAAAACAGTGGTAAATGGTCATGATTTAGGAAGGGAAAAATGGTAAAAAAGGAGAAAATTAGGGGGGCTAACATCCTCCCATCCCTAAATTGTTGTGTGTCCTCACACAATTATTTACCTCTGCAAAAAACTTCAAAACTTTAAGCACTCTTGCTCATTCCTGCTCTACCATACTGTCATCACCCTGTAATGTTTTAGACTTCTTCTTTTTGGCATTCTTTAACTTCTTGGTCACCATTTTAAGTCGACTGAAACATTGCACAACTCGGTATTTCCAGACTTTAACTTCCCTTTTCTTCTTCTAGATTTCTGCTGTCAATTCTCCTCTGCTTTGTTTTTTGTCCTCCTATGCTTTGGCTACAAGCTGCTCTAAATTTTGTACCTAAAGTTCTAACTTAATTACCTGAGCATAAGGGGTTACCAGTTCCTTCTCCTTTTCTATTTCGGCAGGAGCTGTGTCTTTCTCAGGGACCTCCATACTTGCCATGGTTACATCAAGAAACTCTTCTCCCTCTGGTCCTTTTTCTTCCAGTTCTTCCTCCTCTAGTTCTTCTTCTTCTGGTTTTTCCTCCTCTGGTTCTTCTTCTTTCGATTCTTCCTCCTTTGGTTCTTCTTCCCCTGCCTCTCCTTCTCCTGCTTCTTCTTTAGATTCTGCCTCTTCTTCTTCTTTTTCTGCTTCATCTTCTATAGGGTTCGCCTCTACTTTTTTGGGTTCTTCCTTTTCTTCTTTGGATTCTGCTTCTTCATCTTCTGTGGGTTCTTCGTCGTTTGGTTCTTCTTCCTCTGTCTCTTCTTATTCTACTTATTTGTTTTCTACTTCTTTCTTCAATTCTTCTTCTCACACTGGTGCTTATTCTTGTACTGGTGCAAGAGGGAATTCCACGCCTTGTGGGGATTGTGGTTCTTTTCCCTCATCAGAGACTCTACTCTTTTTCTGTGGCTTCTTGATAAAATCGGCCAACAGAGAATCATCCTCGACCTCTACAATCTTGGCTGCATCTGCAAGGACTGATAGGTTGTCATTTTTGGGGGTCAAAGTGGTTTCCTCAGCTGGTGTTCTAGTCGTCTTCTCATTTGAAGGCGAAGTCTTCTCTGCTTGTTCAGATCGCTTCCTTTTTGCACTGGTGCAAGAAGGACTTCCATTTTAATTTTTTCTTGAGTTCTTGCTTGTGCTAGCGGGGTCCTCTATTCCTTTTCCAGCGGATGTCCCTATGTGCAGCTATTTCAACAACACTTCCCATGTCATACCTTTCTGTTTTAACTATTTCAGGACCAAGATTTTTATCAGGTCGTGATGATATAACCTTATGTCGGCCTGCTTTGCCCTACTATCCTGTATGCTTTTAGCCATTTTCTCCAAGCTTTTGAGAAAAAAATAAGGGAAATTCATCCTCCACCAGACGTGCCGGGTGGCTTCAAAATGTTGCAGCATTCTAAAGTAATATACCAAGGTGCGGGTATATCTTCCTTTGCAGGTCACAAACTTTTGTAAAATTAAAAGGAGGTCTTTCCATTGACCCAATAGGGCACTACGTGGAACTCCTACTTTCCACTCTACCTCTATCTTTTTATCAATGACAAAATGCTTCCAACATTTCCTTCCTAGCTTCTGATTCTTAAACCATTGTTCTCTAGTGTTCTTTAAGCCCATCGCTACTGCTATGAATTCCTCTGTGACTTTGAATTTGAGAGGTCAAATTTTCACTCGCTTGTTTCTAAAACTCCTTCCAAATTGTACAACCACTTCCCTATCATACTTATCAAACTTCTGCAGGAACGGAAGAAAACCCGAGTCTCGCAATAGTGCAAGACTATTGCGATACTCGATGGTCTGGTCTATTTTGCTTAGAGACAGGGGTTCATTCCGAATAGGCAACATTGTTGCTTAACGGCCATGAACAGTCAAGTCCCAAAATTTTACGTGCAATATCGAGGAAATCGGTCCTTATAAATAGAAATCTAACTCTCCACCATCCTTTCCATCAAATCACCGGTTCATTCGTCGTAGATGCATGTCATCTTTGAGGTCAGGCCAGATTGGTACTTGCGACGGCAGTTTAACGGCTAGGTGAGGTAATAATTATGAGTGAAGGACATTTAGAATTATGGTAGAGAGGGGTAATCATGTCCAAGCAACGGTTAAAATATTCCCGCATTCCTTTATAATTCAAGAAAAGAACTTAGCATTTATCAAAAAGAGATTATGATTTCTAACTTAAAAACACCTTGTACTTTAAATAATTTCTCCTAGTTAGTATGATAGCATTACTTAGTGGGTTAAGTGAAAGGACTTCATATAGATTTCATGATGACCACTTTCCTATGCCATATGCTATAAAAATAACTTGTACTATGTTGTTGACGAGGTGCATGCTGCATTGATCTTCTTGCACCACTTAAATCTGCTGGTACTCTTCTGCTTATTTTTATCATACAGGACAACATGTTTGCACTGGTGCAAGCATAATATCTAAAACAGAGAATTTAAATAAAATGTAGGTAGGATTTTCACATGACTCCCTCAACTTATACTGAAAATTCTCTTCGCCCTTTCTTGATGCTTCAGAGCATATGCTTTTGCTCTTTGTGCGAGATCCTGCAATAAATTCATGAGGGAATAAAGAAGTGGGAAAGGGGACTTTTTAGAATGGGAAGGAATTCTGTTACAGGGATTCTAGGAATAGTACCAAAAGAGGGATAAAATAGAAGTGGGATAAGAAAAAAATTTCAAGGGTAAAGTGGGATTTCTTCGAAGCAGACATGGTAAATTTAGAAGAATGTGGGAAGGTTAATCATATGGGATTGAAGAAGAAAATTGAGGGAATATTACAAAAGTGGAATATCAAGAAAGGCAAAAAATTTTCCAGAAGGTCTGCCTGCGCTGGTGTAAGAAAAAATAACAACAACGAAAATTGAGTGTTACTTGAGTAAAAATATCCATGCTAGTTACCCCCACTGTATCAAGATTGGTTTTGTTGAACCTGATTTTACTTGGTAGTAGCTAGCATATCTAAAGATTAAGCAACAATTTCGTTTTATTAGAGACTTTTGATCTCCCTACCAGCAAGATGGTTTTCAGGTTGATCGTTCTGCAATCATGTCAGTGAACTGATTTTCATAATTACAGGAAAATATTTTTTCTTTACTTTTTTTTCTTATTATTTTTTACATATTTTTTTATTTTTATTTTTAAGAAGAAAGAGAATTCATGTTTTCAAAAGGTTGGTATTACCATTTACCACTACCGTCCCAAATTGTTGTTGGACTTGTGTAAAATCTTTCCTGGTAGGTGGCTGAAAATACTTCTTTAACCTGTGTCCATTTACTAAGAATACTGAATCTTTTCCATCAATAGTTTTAGCTTCTACTGCTCCATTCTCAAATAATCGGATCACTTCATAAGGTCCGATCCAACATGTATGGAATTTCCCTTTAAAGATTTTAAATCTAGAATCGTAAAGGAGCACCCAATCACCTGGTTGAAACTGTTTTTTTACACACCTATGGATAATCAGATCTGGACCAGTATAAAAGAGATCTTGAATTCAGGAATATGCAACACTTTTCTGAACAATACTCCGCTTTTCATGAGCGGACAAGTGGGGTGGTGTTTTCCCGATAACCAAGTATTAGCAATGTCAACAAACCATGGGGAATCTGTTGACATAGCAAAAATATTTTCATTTGGAAAATCATCATTAACAGGAGTTGCTTCACCAGGATTATCTAATCTAGAAAGAAAATCTGCTACAACATTAGATTTTCCTGGTCTATCAACAATAGTAATATTAAATTCCCGCAACAATAGTAACCACCTAGTGACTCTACCGCTAGTTAATGGTTTATTCATCAAATATTTAATTGCAGAATGATCAGTATATACAAATACTTCATATCCTGTAATATAGTGCTTGAATTTATTAATTGCAAAAATTATAGCTAAAAACTCTTCTCTGTAACTGTATAATTTAATTCAGCGAAATATAGATTCTTACTAATATAATAAATAGCATAGGATTGTTTATTTTTCTCTTGTCCTAAAGTTGCGCCAATAACCAAATCTGAAGCATTAGAGGAAATATGAAAAGGCAGAGACCAGTTAGGACCTCTTAAAACTGGTGCATGCACTAACTTTTCCTTCAATGTTTCAAAAGACTTTTGGCAAGCTGTAGTCCAAGAAAATTCACTATCCTTAGCTAGAATTCGAAAAAGAGGAGCAGCTATCTTAGAAAATTTTTAATGAATCTCCTATAATAATCGGCATGTCCTAAAAAACATCTTACTTCCCTTTGAAATTTGGGTGCAAGAAGATGCAGAATGATTTCGATCTTTGCTGGATCAACCTGGATACCTTTACCAGAAATCAAATGGCCAAGTACTATTTCCGCTTTGCACATTAATCTACATTTCTTTTCACTCAAGGCGAGATGGGCTTCCTAACAACGAAGAAGTTTATTTTCCAAATTTTCGAGAGTTTCCTGAAAAGAATTACCAAACACAAAAAAGTCATCCATATAAATTTCTACAAATTCTAGATCAGCAAAAATGGCCAGGACTAACCTTTGAAAGGTAGCTTGGGCATTACATAAACCAAAGGGGAGCACTCTATAAGAAAATGTACCCCATGGACGTGTAAAAGTAGTTTTATCCTGATCTTCAGGTGCAATCTATATCTTGTTATAACTACTGAAGTCATCCAAAAAGGAAAAGTATTTCTTTCCTGCAAGGGTATCAAGCACCTGGCCAATGAAGGGGAGAGGGAAGTAATCTTTGAGAGTGGCATTGTTTAATTCTCGATAATAAATACAAATACGTCATATTCAATCTTTCTTAGGTACTAGCACTAATGGAGAGACCCACTGACTGTCGAAAATATGATAGATAAATCTAGCATCCAAGAGCTTTTGTACTTCTTCCTTCACAATATATCTTAAAGATGGATTCATTCGCTTTTTGGGTTGTCGGACAAGTCGGGCTCTTTCCTGAATATAGATGTGATGTGTACAAGTTTCAGGGGGGATGCCCTTCATATCTTCATAACCCCATGCAGAGGCACTAAGATGGTTTTGCAACAAATTCACAAGCTGCTCCTGCTGAGATGAGTCCAAATCTGAACCAATATACAAGGATTTACAAGGGCTAATCTCAACAAGAGTAGTATCAAGCTCAGGAGTACTCAAGGGGGTGATTGGATGCAACTACATAGAAGAATGAGAATCATGGTTATTTTGAAAATCTAGGCTGAAGATCTGGCTCAATAGCTCAAAATTAGGCATAGTGTCTAGGTTATTCAAGAAATCTTGAATCTCATCTTCTTGTGAAGACCCAGTATGTTGATGGATAAAGGAAATGGGCCGAGTCTCCTCATCACTACTCTGGTCTAACAAAAAAGTATCTCAAAGGTCCTAAATGGATTTGGCAGGGGGGTATAAGATAACTTTCTTCCGAGCTTCCCCATGTGAAATATACATATCCCTGGAGTGACATCCAATATATGCATCGACTGTCGCAAACCATGGTCGACCCAAGATCAAGGGATGTCCTCCTACTGGGTTCTTTGGCTGAAGCATAATGAAATTAGTAGGATATTCCCAAGAATCTAATGAGATGATCACATCGTCCAATACTCCTTCCGGGTTAATTTTAGATCTATCTGCTAATTCAAGCACAGTGGGAGTAGGGCAAAGATGAGATAACTGAAGTTGATCCATGATTTGCTTATTCATGACATTAATGGCTGCCCCCAAGTCTATAAGAAAATTAGAGACAAGGACATTACCAATTTGAACTGAGATAGCAAGGTCTTCGGGATCAATATATTTTTCCATAGACACACATCCCATCATCAAATCTGCTTCCCTACCAACAAATTGAATAGTCTAGGGTTCCAATCTCTTCCTCCTAGGTTTCTTGAGATAGAGTTCCATAATAATATTAGTGCAAATAGGGATCTCTTTGATGGCTTGGAGCAAACGTATCTTAATGAAAATATTCTGAAGCTTTGATGCCAAACTGGTCTTAGAAATAGGCTCACTTCTTTCCATTACTAGCCTCTCTAGGAAGGGAGGTTGGTTGGAAGAAGGTGGCAAGGATTCAGAGGGTAAGGGTTGCTTAGTGACAGTTTTTGGATAATGATTAAGAGTTTCCTCTTCTTATTTCTTTTCAATAATCACTCTAGGTTGCTTTCGATTTTCTGATGTCATAGCCCCTCCTGATTTTAATTGAATATCATGAACCCCAACTGGGATAGACTGGTACTCGAATAAAGGTGGGTTTGTTACATAAATCATTTTTCACTGCTTTATTATTGTTAGGATTGGGCATAGGCTGAGCAGAAAACTGAGGAGGTCGAAAAGGTGGAGGTAAGGGTAATGGTGGAGTAGACTGAATCGAAGGTTGAGGCATTAGATAAGGTGCATGTGTAGATGGATATGACTGCATGGGTGGTTGTTAGGAATATGGAGAATGAGTTGGCCCTCTCCAACCTTATTGCGATGGTTGAGAAAGTTTCCCATGCTGATATTGGTTTCCATATTACACTGTTGGTTAGTGTTAGGATAAGAATATGCATGTGAATTATAACCAAAATAGTGTGGAGAAAATTCAGGAACCATACCTGCACCTACCTGAGGCCAATTTATTTTTTCTCCCATAGCATACAAGTATTCAGCTTCAGACTATCCCCCTGTTAATATAGCTTTAAGTCCTGGTATAAAGGAACATTTTTCTATGATATGGTCTTCTGCACAAATAGCACACTTATTAGCTTCTTTCAAATTAAGAGGGCATTGTTTAGGAGGATGCTTGTCTCTAAATTTAGGACAGAAAATACTTAATGACTCTTGTTCCTTCATGAGTTTTTGTTGAAATTTTAAAGAGTCCAACTGTTTGGTGACAGTGTTCATTATATCAATTTTCATGTTTTCCGTTTTATTTTCTATTCCAATAATCATTGCATCAGTAGATTCGGTTTTTCTATTTCTATTTCAAGTTCCTCTACCGGATCTATACTGATTCCTTGAAAATTTCCTTCATAATTCACAAATTTGTTTGTAAGTTTGCTAAGAAATATCACCTTGTCCTAATAGATTTAAATTATTTCTAGCATTATCAGTAAGTCCTCTTAAGAACAAGTTTCTAATAGTACTAGAATCAAGCTTAAATTTCGACCTTTGTAAATATATAGAAATATTTCTAGATAGTATTCAAGAGTTTCATCATCATCCTATATGATTGTAAAAATCTCATCCTCCATGTCCCGATTTTTGCAATATTTTTGATATTTAGATAAAAGCACTCTCTTCATCTGATCCCAATAGGCTATATTTTTTCCTCCTAACCCCATAAACCAGTGCAAAGCTGAGTCTTTGAGAGTAACAGGAAATAATCTTAGCTTTTGAGCATCAGTTGAATAATCATAACTTCTACACAAAATATCAAACTCGAATAGAAAAGAGTCAGGATCTTCATGAACTTTACCATGGAAATGAGGGAGAGTTGATGGTGGAATGTTCTTCATTTGTGCCATAGTATCGAGGTCAACAATTGGAAACACAAAAGTAGATTGTTCCAAAATTACCTGGTTTTCATCAGTCCTTTCCCCATGATCTTGACGGTCTGTCATTGTTTCCCTTTTGCTCCCAACAGACTGAACCACACCTGAGTTGTTGTCACTAGAATCCAGGTGGATTGTTCCTGCATGATGGGTTTGAATTGGATTGGGCTTCTTGCTCATAGAAGGAGACCTAATATGAGAATGGTTTTTAGAATTCTTTCGGCCCTTAGTGGGCTTTGAAACCCTACCTTTTCTAGGCATTCATTTCAAAAAAGAAAGAAAAATAATTAAATCATTTTCTAATAAAAATGGTGCTAGAACTCAATCAACACCAGTACAATTCCTTCAAAGAAGCTTTTCAAAAAAATACTACAAAAATGAAGGAAAAATTACCTCTATAGTATAATTAGAAAATTCTTACCAAATCAAATCGCCTCCTTGACAATGGCACCAAAATGTTGGGTGCAAGAATTGCACTTAAGCAAACTCCTCAACACTTAATTGTCAACCCAGGGGATTCGTAAACTTAGAGATGAAGCACATGCAATGCTAGAGATGGTATGAATATTTCTAATGTCAATCCCTACTTTCTTTAAAGGAAAGATTGCAGAATCAAACCAAAGGAAGAAAAAGGGCAACTTGAACCATCAAAGTAATCTAAGACTGGAACAAGGAAGAAATCATTTGCAAAAGAGATTTAAAAATAAAGGATCAATCACTCTAGTTGACTATTGATTAACTACTGAGTGTGTGATTTTCTTCAGCAGAGACACTTTCGCAGTCTCAACAGATGGGCCCTTCAAACCTGCTTATATAGAGATTTCCTTCTTGCACTAATCTATCTTGCACTGGTGCAGTCTGCTTGCACTAGTGCAAGAAAAAAAGTTTATGCAAAGGGTATAAATGGTGGCTATACCAAAAGTGTTTTCCTTTGTGCAAAGGCTTGAAATTTCTCAAGTTCAGAGCACTCAAATCCTGTGGCAAAAACTGGTTCTTGCACCAAATCAGAGCTTCTTACACTTAGTATTTAATTCTTGAAATAAAGCTTAACTACTGCAAGTGTTGTGAAATCAAATTGCACACATAAAAATGAATGTTTCTAATTCTAACAGAGTGCATAAAATAAAGAAAAAATCCTTATAGTTTATCCTGTCATGAAGCATTAACCAAAGCAAGAAAACTATTGGAAGTAAACTAAAAAGGCTTACTGCATCACACCAACGTGCAATAGTGCAGGTTCTTTTCTCCTGCTTGTACCAGACGAGAAAACCAAATCAAACAGAACTGCAGACAGTGAATAGCACACCAACGTGCATTGGTGCATGGTGATTTCTCCTGCTTAGACCAGGCGAGGAAAAGCAAATCAATCAAAACTGCAAGAAATGAATAGCACACCAACGTGCACTGGTGCAGGGTGATTTCTCTTGCCTAGACTAGGCGAGGAAAACCAAATCAATCAAAACTACAGGAAATGAATAGCACACCAACGTGCACTGGTGTAGGGTGATTTCTCCTGCTTGGACCAGGCGGGGAAAACCCAATCAAAATCAGATGCAGGAAAATAAATTCTAACTACTTCACATTGTGGATCCACTTTCATTTAAACAAGAATTCATGTGTTGTACATTAAGTCACACTTAGCAATATAAACATAAATTACAAGAACAGAAAATAGGGTAAAGGTGCTGGGTTCGCTAGGCCCTAGCCAACCAGTGCATTTCCCTTTTTAAATCGAAACGTTGCTCAACACTTTATCAATTCATAAACTTTTAAACAAAAATACGATTCATGAAAACATAAGGCGGAGCTCCTTTCTTATTAATTCATAGAGGCAAATACATGCGTGATTATAGAGTCCAACCTAGATTTGGGCGATAACAAAAATACAAGCATGTTACTGCCTTCCTGGTTATATCTCCGTTCTATACAAACTTATCAAAAACTGTCTCATCCTATTTACATTCCTCGTTATATAGATCTTTGGCCGAAGGCGAAAAGGATCGCTTAACCGATTACATAACTAATATGCATAAATTAGCTTTCATCCTTCAAAATTTGGCAGTTTAACAAAACTGGCCGTAGCCAATGTCTAGTGGTTTGTTCTTCATAAATCCAATCTCAGCTACCTTTGGATTGCCTTGTTGTCGTGGTTGGAGCTCGACTACCTTCATATATAACCTGTGGTCGTGGCTGAAGTGATGCAAAACAAGGCAGTGATCAAGGAGGTCCGGATCTGCTACAAAGATTCGATGTGCTGGCACCAGTGCGAGATCCGATCCTGCACTAGGATCAACTGTTACGGTAAGCACTTCGACTATTAAACAATATTGGAGATATTGGTAACTTACAAGAGTGATTATAAGCAAGAAATAACATAATAAATAATTAATTAATGCTAAGTTAAGTTAAAAATATGAAATATAAAGTTCATGCAAAATATGTCATTGTTCTTAGACTAGTGCAAGATGAGGGTGTGTAAGAGAGGTAAAACAGTGATAAATGGTCATGATTTAGGAAGGGAAAAATGGTCAAAAAAAAGCAAATTAGGAGGCTAACAAATGTGGCCACCAAAACATACACTATAGATCCATAACATGAAATGCTAAGACATGGCCATGAAGAAGATTCCTTAATTAACCGATGCATTACAAAAACTCTAAAAACTAAAATATGTATAATTTAAGCAAATTTTGTTTTTCAAATTCTATAGAAAACCAACGGTAAAAAGATCTTGCAACCAAAACATTCAAAATTATCCAATAAATCCCATCATAGCGGTAGATTAATCCCATCATAGCGGTGAAGGATTAATGAAATCAAAGGTGGTAAATCACGTCATGTAAAAAATAGTGAGAACTGTATCCTTTTAGTTTTACCCGATATCATTCAATTGCTCACATGCCTTGATACAACTGGGCATAAGGATAAAATTATGATTTATAAAATGTTTTATTTCTTTTCCAGATAAACCTTTCATGAAATTATTTGTTTATATATATATATATAAAAGAAAGAAAGAAAAATAAACTCTCCTAAAAAGTGTGTGCATTATGAAGTTTATAAAAAGTCTTTTATTTAATATATATCCCTTATCATATAGTTTCTTTTTTTCTAATAAGTGATATAAAATAATTTTAATTGTTTTAGATTATATAAGGTTTACAAGAAGGCCTATCTATTTTTTTATTTTTGTTTTTTTAATGATATAAATAATTTCATCAATTATAAAATCATAAAAATATTAAGTTACAACAGGCTCTTTTATTTATTTTTAAAATTTTTGAAAGATATAAATAATTTTGCTAATTATAAAAATATTAAATGAAGATGAAATTTAATGTTAGTATTTTAGATTTCATATGAAGAATTTTAATTTCACTCAAATATATATAGTGATTCATAATTTCACTCAAATATGTACAGTGAGTATATTTATTAGGAGTAAAATAATAATATCACTATAAAACTTGATGTTTTAGATAAATTTGAAAAGGGTTATTGCAATATATTGTTATATATAAATGATTTACAATGAAATTTTAATAATGATTAAGATATAATGAGCCTAAGACAAGGTGGATAAGTTATGAAGCTAAATATTATAGCCCAAAAAAAATAAATTCATATATGATCTAAAACCACTTTGTAGCATTGCTATTTTCACATTTATTATTATTATATGATTATTAATAATATTTAGAATGGTAAATAATTGGAATAATAATATTATTTCTTAAATTAATTTTAAACATATAAATGTATATATCAACATTTCATTGTTAATATTATTATATAATAATATAATTACACAATAATATCGTACAAATAATTGTGTATTACTCTCTATATATATAACATTAATTAATATGGTTTAAAGGTTTTTATTACATTGATATTGGCTAATATTCTTTAAGTTTATCCAATTGTTAACCTTTAAGTTAGATCATATAATTTGAATGTGGTCAATCTTTACATTATTTTTATGTTGAAATGATTCAAAGGGGAACCGATTATGATTAGTGACTTTAAATAATTCAGATATGGGTTAACTATAACGGGCACATTAACATGGAAAAGATGGGTTTTAAGAGACAAAATAAGGCTAACAATTACAAGATGATAGCCTAAGTGAAAAATAATTTCTAGAAATAGTCTAATTTAAAAAGGGCCAGAATGGGTTACAACAACTTCCTTTAATCCTATATTTACCTACATCTTTCTTCAAATTTCATCCAAATATTCAACTTTTTATTTATGTTTACGATATTATTTCCATTACCTATTTTAGAGTACTCAATCCTACAAACTCCTACCTCTTCAAGTTTCATCATGTCTCAAACTTGAACATAATTGATGAAGCCTTCACCAACATATTAAATATGAGTGTTTAGATCTATCTTTATCTCTTCTTGTTTCGTTTTCATACCTCAATGATATTTTTTGTATCGGCAGAGAAATTTCTTTCATGGGTTTTTTAGAAAAACATCTGATGTCAATTCCACAAGCATGAGCTATAATATGCCCAACATTGTGACATTTATAGCTTTTTGCGTTGAAGTTGAATAATGGAAGAAATGGTTCATAGTGTTTATTTTTATAACTTCTGATTTGATTGTTCATATGTTTGTTGTTGTAAGTATAATAATAGCCTCTATATTTGATATAATAATTATTGGAATAGGTCTTATAATCCATTTCTTTATGTTCAAATCTAGTATACATAAAACAATAAGCAAAAAAAATATTTTGATACTTGGTTGAGAGGGATTGTCTTTAAGAAGCATTTATTTTGATGCTGTTCCACCTTTGAAAGCATTCATTTATTTGCTAATCCTCGTCTCCTATTCCACTACTTCTTGTAGATCCATTGAGATGATTGGAATGACTCCTTGATGCGGTAGTGCTTTTGAACTTATCCTAGTTTCCTTCGTTGCTTACTACTACATATAGGACTAAATTATGATCACATAGTCCGACAGTATGGCCCATATTGTCGCAAACATCAAGGAAAATGTTATTCTTTTCATTTTGGTAGTGTAAAGTCCCTGTGTTCATTGCAATCCCAATGGCCAATTTCTATGTTGTCAGAATAGTGACGGGCGATTTCTAGGTCATTTCAATTATGAGGGAAAATGTTGTTTATCGCAATTGTGACTACCAATTTTAGGAGTCAGAATTGCAACAAACCAAATTTGTTGTCACAATTGTGATGTCAGATGGATTTTTTCATTTCGATGTCAATTTAATCATTTTTTAAGGTCATATTTTACTTTGACTAGTCAACTAATGTCGCAATTGTGATGATAAATAAATATATAAATATCCCACATGTAAGAGATGTTGTTACATATTTGTTATAACTGCAATAATTCTGAAAGTTCATAAGGTATTTTTTGTAAGTGAAAAACATATTTTGCTTTATATAATTATTTTATGGTGAGATGAATGTCAAAAAACATTAGATGGGGAACTAATCAGCTAAGGGTCAATGATGGGAAACGTTATTTCCCTTGCAAATTTTGTGGGTACAGAGTTATGCGGAGAGTTTCATATGAAATAACTAATAGGCATTGTAGGAAGAATGGGCACATTGAAGGGGGGAGTGAATATCATCGGGTGGTAAGCTATATTTTATGAATCATTGTATATATTTTCTTTATATTAATTGCATTTGAACATTTTTTATTGTTATAATATTTTTTCTGTAGACTAACTTCACATGATTGTTTGTAATTATTATAAAATCAAGGTGGGCCCCTAGGTACTATGACTCGAATGCACCAAGTATTAGTAGTAGAAATAATGTTCTACAAGTTTAGGAATGTGGAGTGAATATGGAAGATCAAGATAACGATCTTATGAAAAAGATAACAATATTAACATAGTTCAAATGATGAGACAAATGAATTGATCCAAGACTTGTTCAAAAATGACAACAATGATGTTATTTATGATGATGAACATGTTCGGCAAAAGGTAGAGACACCACTTTATGAAGGCTCAAAATATTTTTTTTTTTTACATTATTGTTAGTGAAATTAAAGGTCTTGAATGGTTTTTCAAACACTTGTATGACACAGATCCTAAGATATAATATAATATGTTCATCACATGAAAGGTTCATTTTTTTTCTTTTTTTTAGTGTTCATTAATGTGTAAAATAAGAATGCAATATTTATGACTAATATTCTTTACACTAACCAGTGATTTTTTATGTTGTACTAGATTTTTAGGTGCATTTATGTTACTATTGCCAAATAACTTACCTCGCACATACCGAGATTTATATGTTGTTATGAGAGAAATTGGAATGGATTATCGAGAAATAAAAGCATTTCCTAATTATAATCTATAGCTATATATATATAATATATATATATAATATATATATATAATATATAATATATATATATATATATATAATATATATATGGAAAACATGAATAAAAAACAAATTGCTTGAAATGTGACATCAGTAGATATTGAATCGATGAAATAACAAAACAGGTGCTTCAAATGGTTCTTCACCATATTCTGATCCAAGTGGATATTGGTGGCTACCCACCTATCCCACCTAGATCTCAAGTTAGTTTCTTTTGTTTCCTTGTCTATTTCAGCATTTACTATTTTTAGCGGTTTTTCGGGTCCTGAATTTCCGGAGCAGTTTTGACCCCCTAAATGATGTTTATTTCAGGTTCACAAACGGCCCATAGCCATAGGAATGAGCATGTAGAAAAACCTATAGTACTTGGGGAGACCTTTCCAACAAGGTATATTATGCGCCAAACAGAGATAATATGACGAAGTTATGACCTCGAGAACTTGGTTTCCCAACTAACCCAATGAGGCCCACAAACTCTTGGTGTTACATCTCCTAGGGTTAGGGTTTTGGTTGTTTAGGGATTTCTCATGTTTCTAAATAATAAATAGGCCCTTGAGTCTCATTGTAACATAGTTCAAAGGCATGTAGCGGCCACATCTCTTCTCAGAGATAAGCTACCATCGCCCGAGCTAGTCTTATTTCCATTATGCTTGTAAGCATATTTCAATATTTGATATAAATGAAATGAAGTGTTATTTCTACTGCATCTTTGTAATTTGTTGCATTCATATTTAAATTTGGTTCAATGGTATCAGAGGGATCTACTCTTTCTCTGTTTTTCTTTGCATGTCCCCAACAAGGTCAGCATATAAGGAGTTAGGGCTTGAACTCGTCAAACCTTTGCAAGACCAGTCTCGAAAATCTTGACATCCTCCCATGGCGGAAGAAAAGAAAGATGAGGGGGCAGGAGATCCAGTCAAAATCTTGCTTGAAGAATCCCTTGAGCAACAAAGGAACGCAATGATGGACAACTTTTCCCAAATCCTTCAACGACTACCCAGGGGCGACGCATCTACTTCCAGTAGCTACTCTAGAAGTGCCACACCCTTTAAGGTATAAGTTAACTTTGACATTCCCATATTTGAGGGTTAGATAGATGCAGACATCGTAGATAAATTGTTAAATTTGTTAGAAGGATATTTTTCTATTCATGATTCTTCCAGCCAGGAAAATATTACTTTTTTCTCTTCTCAAAGTTTCCCCCCACATCAAGGACTGGTGGAAAACCTACTGTGAGAAGAAGGATGAAAGTACACCCTCACTATTTTCGGTCGCACCCACTTGGGATTCATTCCAGGATGCCATCAAGGAGAAGTACTATCATATCGGGAGATACAAGGATAAATACATAAAGTGGACCACACTGTGACAGGGAAGAGACCAAGATGTGCCAGATTTTACCAATGTTTTTCAGACCCATCACTCGAAGTTGGGTATCAAGGATTTTGAGATACATATGGTACTCAAGTACCATCACTGCCTACACAGGTACATCTAGGATGATATGGAGTTCCTGGTAATATCCTCACTCGGTACGGCATACCAATATGATGTGAGGATTGAGCAAAAGCTTAAACAAAAAGGGCGAGACTTTGGATCTGCGAATCTGAAGCAAGGGAAAGGCACCCCCAAACCATAGAGAAAAGGGAAAATCCAAGGTGGGGCGACTCAGGATAACCTACCAAAGCCGCAAGAAAATTAAAAGACTATGAACAAATAAGGACACGAGAAAGTGGTGTGAGTTCCATAAGCACTCCACTCACAACACAAGTGACTGTTAGGCCAAACAGTCACTCGTGGCTGAGCTGAAGGCTTCTGAGTTTGATGCATGTTCGGACTATGAGTCAGAACCTAAAAAGGGGAATGACAAAGGGAATCATATCATTGACGCGGAGCCCAATGCCACTTTGGCCACCATAAAAATCCAGAAGATTGATCCTAAAGATCCAGAAGAGGGGGAGTGCCTATTCTACTCATATGGTGAAGGGTTCTCTGCTACAATTCATTATCGATAGCGGGATCCAAAGCAACCTAATTTTAATAGAGGTCACGAAGTGGCTCAGCCTAATGACTACAACATATTTGCAAATGTACACCATCGGGTGGCTTCACCAAGGACAAGATCTCTGCATCAGCCAGCAGTGTCGACTTCCCTACAACTTCAAGCCCTTCATAGATGAGGTATTATGTGATGTTGCTCCTCTTGAAGTTTGTGATGTATTATTAGCGTAGCCATACTTATGGAAGCATCATGATGTATATGAGTCTAGAGCTCACTTTGTTATTATTTCTTTGGGTACTAAGTTATACAGGATACCAAAGGTAGCCCCACCTACCACCATCTCTTTGATCTCTACTAAGCAATGCAGTAAGGTCATCTCCTAGACTGGGAAATTTGTTTCCTTTCTGATTTTCTCTCAAAGTAAGGGGAAGGTTGTAGCCACACCCATGACCCCCGGTAAGGGTTCCTCCAAGCAGCAGAAGCAGGTGGATGTGGTCATGGAAGAATATAGGAACATCTTCTCCTCACCCATAGGGGTACCCTTGCATTGTTAGGTCAAGCATTCAATTGACCTAACTTCTGGAGCACCTCTGCCCAACAGGCCAATATATTGATTCTCCATTATGGAAAATGAAGAGACCAAGCATGTTGCTGCAAAAATGGATCATCCGACCAAGTTCCTCACCTTGTGGGAGCCTGATTGTACTAGTACAAAAGAAGGACATAACCTGGATGATTTGCAATGATTATTGGGAATTAAACAAAATCACTGCCAGGAACAAGTATCCAATCCCACGGATTGATGACCTACTAGACCAAATCAAGGGAGCCAAGTATTCTAGAAAGATTGATCTGAAGTTTGGTTATCACCAGGTTCCAATAGAGCCCACATATGTATGCAAGACTGCCTTTAAATCCAGGTAATTCCTTTTTGAATGGTTGGTTATGCCCTTTGGTTTGATAAATGCCCTCGCTACTTTTATGAGGCTAATGGATGAGATCTTATGGTCCTTCACCAACTCATTCATTGTGGTTTATCTAGATGAAATCCTCATCTTCAACAAGAGTTGGGAAGAACACTTGCAACACATTTGGTAGGTTCTTCAAAACCTTCGGCAGGAAAAAATGTGTGCTAACTTGGAGATATGCACCTTTGGCATGATCTAGGTCCAATACTTGGGGCACATCATAGATGAGTGTGACATGCATGTGGACCTTGTTGTACCTTAAGAAACCAATTTCTTGGC
This sequence comes from Pinus taeda, assembly GCA_000404065.3. Taxonomy (NCBI): domain Eukaryota; kingdom Viridiplantae; phylum Streptophyta; class Pinopsida; order Pinales; family Pinaceae; genus Pinus; species Pinus taeda. The sequence continues at coordinate 93,001 of APFE030529934.1, forward strand.
TATGTAGAAATTGTGCTTAAGACCTTAATGATTATAATGATTGTCACTTGTTTGTGACTTAATTGTATGTTGTGTTCTAAAATGAAAGACATAGGAGAGTTGGTTTTTAACCCTCAATACTTAGGTGACAAGAAAATATCAGAATTCCATTTGATTACTAAATATAAATGATAAGTGAAGAAATCTTGAAGAAGTCAGAGACAATATGATGTTTTATATAGAATCTACTATATGTGACACTTGGAGAAGCTAAAGATAATATGTTGTCTTACACAAAAACTACTATCTATAACTTAGAAGAATTCCAGAGGTAAGAACTTCAAGTATAGGAGCGCTCTTTTAAGGGATTTTGGCTTCATTTACATAAGAAAATAAAGACCTGCAGCTTCATTATTATACTTAAAGGAAGAAAACATATGATGACACATAACGTAGAAGAACAAAATCATACCTAAAAATGTGTGGAAAACTTCTAATTCTTTCATTAATCAACAACTGTATCAGGAATACAGTGGCCTAGTATCCAGGTTCTCCAAAGTTCGAACCCTTTCTCTGTAAATTTTCCTCTTTTTATACATTATGAGACATTTGGTGATCACCAAAACTGTCAAACTACTTAATTATTTCCCTAATTGTCTAAAGTGAAAGTTATTACAGAATATTACATAGAGGATAAAAGACACCTCATAAATAAAATAACAATAATTAACATAATTTAGAAAAAATATGATGATTGTTCGCTTTCAAATTTGTTTCTTGGTTGCTGCTGAAGTTTCTTTGTAGATGCTTTAATAATGGTTAAACTGTCTTAATCATATTAAATTGAATTTGACAAAACTCCATGCATGGACATGGGCCCACGTATGTATCAGGATTGTTTTGATTGGCCAAAACACAAGGAAACCCAACCAATCATCGTCCCTTTGAAGTTTTGATCATCTCCATCTAACTTTGGTTATTTTTCTTAAACAACGAAATAAACTAATTTATGCAAATCATATTTTACCACGGAACTGAAAAAGGATTAACATTCTGGTCCATAAACCTATCAGGTTCGTCTTAGATGTACACGAACCTTCCGATCACTCATTCAATAAATGGTCCGACCCTTCAGAACTCACGAGACTTTAAACCCGTTTCAACTAAACCTTATCAAGTCCACTTTTTCAATGCCCCTTTGACTCCCATACGGACTTGATAGGAAATATAAACTACCAGTTAATGATCTACCGGGTTCGATTTTAATGATAAAATCTGATTACTTTTCCACCCAATATCCGTCGGATCCCATCCTTTTCGATGGATGATTGAGATTAGCCTGGACTTCAGTGAATTAAATTGTATTTCATTGCCACCATGTCCGATTAGTTACCCACCTGATTTTCGTCTGATCTGTGGCCTGCTGATTGGACAACCCAAATCTTCTCACGGGTTCACATTTAAAAGCCATCAATCAAACAAAACATTTTATTTCTTTTAAACTTTGTGGGGGTAAAGAATATATAGGAGCTTTATTGAGGTTGAACCCCCTGCATAACCTTTAGACAATGGTTTGATTTTTCATTTTTTTTCTTTCATTTTGTGATAAAACTAAAAATAAGGCTTAAATAATAATGGAAGATACGACATCTGGCTCCACTTGGGGATAGTTCTTTTGCCACACAAGCACTAAGAACCGCAGATTAGTGCCTTAGTTGGGCATGGATTCCAAAATTTTGAAAACCCTGAAATTTGAAAGACTGAAACCTGACATTCTTGAAGTCTGAAACCTTTGCAAACTAGTTTCCAACTAGGATAGTCACCCTTATTTATCATCTAAAATTAAACTAAAGAATTGCAACTGGGAACCACTTGAGCTTATTTATGTACAGGTTCCTACCTATGTGCATGACTAATCTCAATTAGGTGAAGTCAATCTTCCAATGGTACCAAGTTAGCATTCGAGTGCCTAATCTAGAACCATTCTGCCAGTGAATTTTGAAAATACAATTCATCCTAAACGGAAAATAAACTATGCATAAGGGAATATCACAACAAAAAATAGGAATATATCCACAAAATGGTATGTGTAGGCTATTAATAAATTTCTCCATGTAATCTTCCATAGGATCTTCAAAAGTATAAGAAACAATATGGTCCTGATCAGCTCCAAAAAAGAAAGTCTCTATGTATGAAGGTTCTTGCTCGAATAAACCTTCTATTGGGATAATATGCTCAATAGAAAAATCAGAAACATCTTTAAGAAAATGATCTATGTCACTTTTATGTCTCCACTTTTCATCTATGAGCTTTGATTGAAAATAATTTATAATTATGACCTCAGGAAGAACAAGAAATTTTTTCACATCACTATATGATATATGGCCAACTTCAAATATATTTTTTACCTATGATCCATGGGAATAATTGTGTTATTCAATGCAATGATAAACAATCTCTTTATCAAATTTCTTTTTACATAAGATAACCTCTTTTGCTATGATAAATGGCTTAACATATTGTTGTCCAACATTTCCCATTATCTGGTTTTCTTCTCTATGTCAACTCCCAACTAATGAACTTGAAGACCTTCATACTGTGAAACACCTGTTATTTCTTTAGAATAGGCTCCACCAAAGAAGCACTTCCACACCCCTTCTGTTTGCAGCTCTATATTTACATAGGCTGAAGTAAGCTACCTCTGGTTATCTTCAGCCAATTTTGCATTGTCATGTAGCATGAAGCAAGATAAGTCATCTTTTTTCTTGGCTATATACAAGTGAATTACTTGCTTTGTTATTTGTGATTGTTCTAATAAATCTTGTTTCTCTGTACAACCTCCTTTCTTCCCCACCAAAAATTGGTATGACGGCATAAGAAAAATCTAGTTTCAAAACACCACCCAATTTAGCCCCCCATGACCTAGATAGTAACATTCCAAACCTAGTAGGGATATCTGCTACCACTACATCCATTGCCAAACTTTTGGCTAGAACTTGGGCTGGTGACACCACCACATCTTTAATGTCCCCCAGCCACTTGACTTTATGTGAATCAAAATGATCAAGTCTCTGTAATGTTTAGTAACTTGTAGGTTTAATTGTTTCATCACTGATAATGGCATAATGTTATGTGAGGCTCCTGAATCAAACGTACAATTGTGCAAGAGTAAATAATGAACCAATAAAGAAATGTAGAAAGGAGGTGTTAAAGAATCTACCTCCTCCACATGTGAACCAAAAATCACTATTGGTTTATCTTCTTGCAAATTCACAATGTCATTTATATTCACATTCTGAGATAGATTGATAAACTCTGTAATTTATTTTTGATAAGTTGGTGTTTAAACCAACTCTGTGAGGGGTACCTGAATTCTAGTCTTTTCTAACTCTTTGGTGACACTAAACACATGGCTCTGTTTAGTATTCCTTTCATTCTCATGTTCACTTTTCTTCATGACTGAAATCTCTTGTGGAATGGAAACAAGTTTCTCTAAAGGAATTTTTTCACTTTTGTCTTGAGAAGACTCACCTTGAAGCATTTGAGTCTTTCTACTTGTATTCTGCTACTGCTTTCCTTTATTCAATTGTTTTGTAGGACGTGGTTCTTGTTTTTGTGCAGTCGCCTTTTGTAAGGGAGCTAGAACTTGCTGCTCACCTTTATCTTCTTGACTTCTAGATATTTTCCTTGATCTCAAGTCATATTTCTTATGTAGTTCTGCTTGCATAAAATCAGAAAACCACTTCCAACATTCATCAATTTCATTAGCATCATAGATGACATCTATTTCACTATATTCTCCTCCCTCAACACCTAGTTCATCTTCATCTACTGCATACAATGTGAAAATATGGCCATCACGATCCTTGGAATTCCCTGGTACTCCATTAGGATCTGCCTCTATTTACAGTGGTGCTTGAATCTGATCTTGTTATTTTCTCTCCCTCTGTAAACTTTACAGAGGTTGTCTTCTATATCGAGGATTAAAATTTCTATTTTGTTGTACTTGTCTATGAGAATTCTTACTCTCTAATTCTAATTTAATAAATTTATTTGACAAAGTTTTAATTACATTAGTCATATCCTCTAATGTTTGACTTTGACAGGATTCAACTTTAGCCTTTCCCTTATCTTGGATAGGTTGTGCATATGGTGTTTTACCTGCAGCCATCAGATTTGCTTCTATCTCTAATGCATCTGTTTGGATCTAATCAAGGGTTGGGGATCTCCTCTCCCTCAATGTAGATCCAAAATCTGACTCAAAATCCCATGCAAAAGTTATTTTTGCACCAGCAGGAGGGGGATTAATCTCCACTAGAAGACTATTGTACAATTTATTAAATCTTCTGACGAAGTCAGCAACAGCTTCATCAGATTTATTCTTTATAGCATTAAAATCTATGAGTGAATATCCATGATATCTTTTTTCTCCCCATCTCTGGATGAACATGCACTCCGTCTCTTCCCAAGAAGGAATAGAGTTATTAGGAATCCCTTTAAACCATATTCTTGCTTCTCCATCGAAGGATTGGACAAAAAGTCTTAGAAAAACATCAAGATGTTCAAACTTTAGGTTGGTTATGCCCTTTGGTTTGACAAATGCCCCTACTAGTTTTATGAGGCTAATGAATGAGACCTTGTGGCCCTTCACCAACTCATTCATTGTGGTTTATCTAGACAACATCCTCATCTTCAACAAGAGTTGGGAAGAACACTTGCAACACATTTGGTAGGTTCTTCAAACCCTTCGGCAGGACAAACTGTGTCCCAACTTGGAGATATGCACCTTTGGCATGATCCAGGTCCGATACTTGGGGTACATCATAGATGATTGTGGAATGCATGTGGACCTTGTTGTACCTTAAAAAACCAATTTCCTGGCTGTGTAGAAATTGTGCTTAAGACATTAATGATTATAATGATTATCACTTATTTCTCACTTAATTGTATGTTGTGTTCCCAAATGAAGGACCTAGGAGACTTGGTTTTTAACCCTCAATACTTAGGTGAAATGAAAATATCAGAATGCCATTTGATTGATGAATATAAATGATAAATGAAGAAAGCTTGAAGAAGTCAGAGACAATATGTTGTTTTACATAGAATCTACTATCTATGACACTTGGAGAAGTTAAAGATAATATGTTGTCTTACACAAAAACTACTATCTGCAACTTAGAAGAATTGCATAGGTAATAACTTCAAGTATAGGAGCACTCTTTTAAGGGTTTTAACTTCATTTACATAAGAAAATAAAGGCCTGCAGTTTCATTACCATACTTAAAGGAAGAAAACATATGATGTGACATAACAGAGAAGATACAAAATCATACCCAACAATGAGTGGAAAACTTCTGATTCTTTCATTAATCAACAACTGTATCAAGAATACAGTGGCCTAGTATCCAGGTACTCCAAAGTTCGAACTCTTTCTCTGTAAATTTTCCTCTTTTTATACATTATGAGATAGTTGGTGATCACCAAAACTATCAAACTACTTAACTATTCCCATAACTATCTAAAGTGAAAGTTATTACAGAATATTACATAGAGGATAAAAGACACCTCATAAATAAAATAACAAGAAGTAACAGAATTTAGAAAAATATGATGATTGTTCGCTTTCAGATTTGTTGCTTGGCTGCTGATGAAGTTTCTCTGTAGATGCTTTAATAATGGTTAAATTGTCTTAATCATATTAAATTGTATTTGACAAAACCCCGTGTGTGGACTTGGGCCCCCGTATATATTGGGAATGCTTTGATTGGCCAAAACATAAGGAAACCTGACCAATCACTATCCCTTTGAAGTTTTGATAATCTCCCTCTAACTTTGGTTATTTTTCTTAAACAACAGAATCAACTTATTTACGCTAACATAGTTTACCATGGAACTGAAAAGGATTAACAGTCTGGTCCATAAACCTATCGAGTTCATCTTAGCTATACGCAAACAATCCGATCACTCTTTCAATAAACAATATGATCCTTAGGAACTCACGAGACTTTAAACCAGTTTGAACTAAACCTTATTGAGTCCACTTTTTCAACACCCCTTTGACTCCCATACAGACTCGATAAGCAATATAAATTGCCAGTTAATGATATATCGGGTTCGATTTTAATGATAAAATCTGATTAATTTTCCACCTGATATCCATTGGATCCCATATTTTTTGATGGATGGCTGAGATTTATTCGGACTTCAGCAAATTAAACTTGCCATTGTGTCTTATTAGTTACCCACCTGATTGTAGTCGAGTTGGGGTTTGTTGATCGGACGACCCAGATCTTCTCGCGGGTTCACATTTAAAAGCCATCAATCAAACAAAACACTTTATTTCTTTTAAAATTTTTGGGGGTAAAGAATATACAGGAGCTTCATTGAGGTTGAACTCCCTTCATGACCTTTAGACAATGGTTTGATTTTTCATTTTTTTTTTAATTTTTCTTTCATTTTTTGATAAAACTGAAAATAAGACTTAAATAACAATGGAATCTACAACAAACCTAACCAAGATCCAAGTCATTCAGGATTGGCCAGCCCCGGCCACTCTAAAGGAGCTTCACAACATTTTGGGCCTTGCAAATTTTTATCGGAGGTTCGTGTTGGGATTCTCCCATATCACTTGGCCTTTTAGTTAAATTACTAAGGGGGGGGGGAAATAAAATTTTTCCTGGTCTGAGTCCCAAAAGAAGGCATTCATTGAGTTGAAGTGCCACTTATGCTCTGCACCAATACTCACACTGCCAGACCTGCACCAACCATTTGAAATCGAGATAGACACCTCAGACTGTGCTATTGGTGCAGTCCTCTCCTAGCATGGGCATCCAATGGCCTATCATAGTGAGACACTTTCTGATACAATTTGGAAGTACCCCACCTATGATAAGGAAATTTATTCCATCATGCAGGCTTGCTGACAATGGAAGCACTACATTCTGGAGAAGGAGATGGTCATCCACCCGAATCATCGACCTCTTCATTTTATACAGACGTAGGGGATGTTGTATAATGATCGCCATCAAAAGTGGTATATGTATATGCAAAAATTCCACTTGAACATTAAATAAAAAAAGTGCAACACCAATCATGTTGCAAATTCCCTCATCTAGCCCCTAGTTGCAGCACTAACTACTATTCTCAACTTTTGTGGTCACGAGACCTCTGGATGGTTGCAACTATACAATAATGATCCATAGTTCACCTCCACATACCAGATGCTAGTATATGGGAAGCAAGTTCTTGATTTACACCTCCGGGACACATTATTATGCTACCTGGGCCACATTTGTGCTCCTTCAAGCGAGTGTGCCAAATTGATTTTGGAGGCGCACTATTGTCGGATCGTAGGACACTTTAGGGTGGAGAAAACTGTGGATGTACTACAAAAGTACTTTTATTGGCCCAAACTCTCACTAGACCTTGGGAATATATTAGATCCTACATTGCCTACGCCATCACCAAGCCATCCATCAAGAAGTAAGGCCTATACACTCCTCTTCCTACTCCAAGCCAGCCGTGGGAATCCATCTCCATGGACTATATGTTTGTCTTCCCTTCTACCAAAATGGAATGATTGTGTATTTGTGGTCATGGACATTGTTGGCCCTTAGTTTTGGTCTATTTTTACTTAAGGAAACTTACTTAATATTTATATTTTCCATCCATTTTTCATCACATCCATCTCATTTTTATGTATTTTATGCATATTCAGGTGTTTAATTTTAATTTTGCAATTTCAGGAAGTTTTTATGAAAATTGTGTTTCAAGTGTAATTTTGGACTGAATCATAAATTCCTGTAATAGCTATGTGGATGACATATTTGCAGGACACTTGGGCTTGAGATGGATGCATGAATGGAAAGCTTGGAAACTAGGATTGATCTAACTCCACTTGGTTCAGTCAAAACAAGCTTTATTAGGCTCGGTCATGGCTGGTCAAACATGACTAGTCACGAGAAAATCCCTAGGAAATAGGGCAGTTTTGAGATTTTATGGGATTGACCATATTTCTTGGGATGAATTGGATGAGTTCGACTTAGATAGGTGGACATGAGTAGATATGATTGTTAGAAAGATTATAGATCAGTTTGTTTCACAAAACCTCTATTTAAAGCCCAGACTTTGATGGCTTATGTAATGTAATTTATATGTAACTTTTGTATAGTTTTGTGCTGAGACACTTTGGAGTTGGAAGCTAATTTGAAGAACCTGTTTCATTTCAATTTGTTGTTCATGCTTGGTTGATTTACTGAAGTTGTTGTAGCTGATATTTCTTCAAGTGTGCAAGGCAAGGGTGGAGGGTCCGCACACCAAGCTAAGTGCACTTCTTGGTTCAATTTTCATTGTTTTCATGGATTAGTTCTTGCTTCAAATGTATTTAGATGTGTGATGATTGTTGAATGAATATTGGTTTAATTCTAATCTACATATGAAGGGACACACAGGAATTTAAGTTAAATTCCCCTTCTATTTGATTTTCAACTAAAACTAAATTTCATTCTCCATTTCTTATTTGAAGTTATTTCTACATTTCTGGTTTGAAGCAATGGTGATTGTGATATAGTAGGATTGTGAAGAAGGACAATATGGACCTCCTTAGTTAGGATCCTCTTCTTTTACATCTTCTGCATCATAAACCATTGTTAATTAGTGCTCTTAGATTTATCTTCATGAAGTAGTATAGTAGGGAAGGACAACCTGGTTCTCCTAAGTTAGGGGCCTCTTACCTCATATATTATATAAATGAATTAGAAATTGTTAAAATAGGTTTATATTTGTAATATGTATTTCTTTAAATCTTCAAATTTTATCTTCTAAACTTGATTATGTCTGATGTCCATATACTGTGGATTTGGCACCAAGTTTTACAAACCCAGATTGATAATTAAATACTTGTGTTAATTTATGTTAATAAATTAGCCCAACATTTTGGCACCGTCGCTGGGGAGGCAATTATCAGCATAGTCAAATAGAAGATAAATAAAAACACTAAAAATTTAGTTAAGATACATTTCTCTTAGTTATGTTTTTTTATGCTTAGAAATAGAAATCCTAAAATTAGGTTTCCAAAAAAAAACCCCCAACAAAAAATAAAATTAAAAAAAAACTACAAAATCCATTTTCAACGACGAGATCTAAAAAAATGATGTTAAAGAATAGGTTACAACACTACTCCATTCTTCAACATTCTTTCTCATCAAATCTTTATGATCGGATAAATTTTCAAGTCCAAACATTCATTAAAGTATATTTTTCAATTTTGGATATGAGTTTACTTATGATCTTGTTACGAAAATGGATGCACTGGAAATTCTCTTAAACTTGAGAGAATGAATTATTTTTCTAAAATAGAATAGGATAGAATAGAATAAATAAACAAGTAGAATGAATTCACAATAAGACTTCCATAATAAATTTGTTTCAAACTATTTCTTCAAATCATTGTTCAATATTCATTTGAAAGGACTACATGGAAAAATGCAGTAAGAACAAGCCTATTTTGGGTAACCATATAGGATCTAACAATTGTAGAATTGAGGCTTCTGTGATCCATCATAGTTATAGGAAGAGTCTGAGGCCCTAAGGTCCCTAAATCAGAATGAAGATATAGTTGTCCTTAAGGCGGACAAAGGAGGGGCTACGGTCATCCTCAACAAAGATGATTACCGTAAAAATATGTTAGATCATCTTCACAACAGTGGCAGTTATAAAAAACTTGCCAAGAACCCTCTGAAGAAAATCTCTAGGACAGTGGCTCACGCCATCAAGTCTAGTAACTCGGTGGGTGACCTGTCCCGTAAGCTCATTGAGAGCAATCCCATCGCTCCTAGAATCTATGGGGTGCCTAAAATCCACAAGGAAGGGGTCCCTCTGAGGCCTATCGTCAACACCATTGGGAGTCCGACCTACCTTCTAGCCAAGTTTCTAGCTCTTAAGCTTAAGCCCCTGGTTGGCCATACCGATTCCTTCGTGAAGGACTCTGCATCCTTCATCATGGATCTCAAGGATATTAGGATGGACCCTGAGGACATTCTTGTCACCTTTGACGTGGTCTCCTTGTACACTTGCATACCTATTAAGTAGGCCATGGAAGTGATCTATCGCCTAACGGATCCGGATACCGCTCATCTGGTTGAGGTATGTCTCACTTCCACGTTCTTCAGTTTTGAGGGTGAGTTCTTCGAGCAGAATTGTGGTGTTGCCATGGGTTCCACCCTCTCCCCTATCATGGCGAATCTCTTTATGGAAGATTTCGAAGCCAAGGCTCTTGCCTCGGCTCGTCTCCCTCCTAAGCTTTGGAAAAGGTATCTAGATGACACTAATGTCATCTGGTCCCATGGCCATGAGGAGCTAGATCGTTTCCTGGATCACCTCAACGGCCAGTCCTCGGCTATTAAGTTCACCATGGAAAAAGAGGTCAATGGCAGCCTCCCTTTCCTAGATATTCTTATTTCTAGGAAGAAGGACGTCTCTCTCTCCCACTTGGTGTACCGTAAGAAAACACACACAGAGCAGTATCTTCACGCCGATTCCCATCATTTCCGGGCTCAGAAGATGGGTGTTCTTAATACCCTAGCTACGCGTGCCCTCAGGATTTCGGATAATGAGATCCTGGACAGAGAGAGATCCCACCTCCTTGATGTCTTTGTAGAAAACAGATATAGTAGGCACCTAGGGCGGAAGGCTTTCCTGAAAGCCTCTAAAAATGCATTGATTAAGAAAGAGCCTAAGGAACGCCATCTAGGTGTCCATCTGCCCTATATCCAAGGGACCACGGACAAGATTGCTCGGATCCTTAGAAAGTTTGATGTTCCCTCTACCTTCAGGCCCCTCAGAACCATACGTAATTCCCTGCGGTCGGTGAAGGATCCCGTTAACCCCAAAGACATGAAGGGTGTTTATCTGATTCCTTGCTCTTGTGGGACACCCTATATAGGGGAAACATGGCGCTCCATCCAACAGAGAATTTGCGAACATGCAGCAGACCTGAAGCATGGAAGAACTAAGTCCTCAACCTTAGCAGAGCATGTGGACAAGACTAAGCATCATGTCTGCATTGAGGAGGCCAAAGTCATTGCCAGGGTGGATCGGTTCCATCATCGCAAGTTAAGGGAAGCTATTGAAATTGAGCGAAGACCCAACAATCTCAACAGAGATGATGATTGGAAGGTAAGTAGAAGTTGGATCCCTGCCCTGTCATCTTAGGGTTTCTTCCTTTCCCCTTTGTACATCCAGGGTGCTTTCTTCTTGTTCGGATTTCTTAATCTTTTCAAATATATAATTATATATTACTGGCAGCTTCATATTCTGACCTTGATATTATGTCCCTCCTGTATTTATTTATGATCATTATTATCATGATTTTAGGTATTAATCTAATTTTGATTTTATGTAGAAGTATGATTTTCTCATTGATGAGGGTCCTTTGCTTGTTTTAGTAGTTAATTATTTAATTCATAAGGTCAATATTATTGGTATATATAAATCATGATAATTATGTTATTGTTATTCTTATTTATAGGTGGGATTGCTACTTTTTAGTTATTTATATTCAGCTCTTTTAAATAACAGAATTAAGTATGGCTTTTCTAAATATTTTTCTTTAATATGATTACACACACACACACACACACACACACACACACACATATATATTATCTCAATAAAGAAATTAAATTATTTAATAAACATTCTCTTTTACTTTACAAGCTAACCTCTTAAGATTAGTATTATTAATTAGTAAATTTAATAATTTTATAAACAGATAAAATATGATATTACATCAAGAGTAATTAGTATAATTTTATAAACAAAATAACATACCTTTAATAAATAATTCATTTATATAGTTAGTTAATAATTTAATAACTTATTACCGTTAAAATTATATATTTATTCATTTATGCTTATTTAATCCTAACATTCTATTATTATTATTTTTGGAATAAGAATAGATTTTATTTATGTAACCCAATTTATTTCTTTAATAGAATTCATTCACGCAAATAATAATTTTCAATAACCATTAGTATTATTCTATTAACAACATAAAATTATTTAATTAAATGAATTACCTAATTTTGTTTATTTCTAGAAATAAAATAATATATTATTAATCTTAATATTATAATAATAATAATAATATTAAATTTATTAATATAATTTTTGGCCTGGGTCCTAGAGTCAAAAATAGCCGTTATGTAGCCATTGGAGTCTCTGCTCAGTCTATTTAACATGCTAAGCCAGGTCTGTTTCTTCAACTTGTCCTAACGATGAACCACACTAGTTGGTTCGAAATGCATCGACAAATGTCTTCTTCATGTGATTTACGCCGAAGCTCTTCTTATAACATATAGGATCTGTTATCACCCTAAAATCTTTATCTCTAAGCTTTGGAAAGTTGCCTTGTTTCTAGTCATAGTCTTATAGGTTTTGAGTCATCTCATCTAAATAAGTGTCATTCTTTTTTCCAAAAAAAGGTTTCACAGCCTCATTCCATGTCCTAAAAGCCTCGCCATGTGTTTCGACATCAGTTTGATTGCAAAGGATTGATGTTAGTCTTGGTGTAGTCTTTCCATGGTTGTTTCAGAGTCTAAGATCTAAAAGAGAGTCTTGTTGGTATGGTCAAATAGGTTCAATACTCTATTCTTGCCTATCACTGGTCCCATATCATGTTTTGAAAGTCATGTGTTTAGCCATTTGGAGAAATTTTGAAACTAGCTACGAAATTACTAAACTAGGAGTTTTCGTAGCGCGCTACGAAATCCCTGAAAAACCCTGTCTCAGCATAGAAAACTTTGCTTTCTGCGTTTACTAGTCAACTCCCAGAAGGGATCCTGAGCCGTTGAGAACTCAATTTTGAAAAATGAAAGAGGTGTTTCTTCCTACCATACCAAACTACAAAAAACTCTTCAAGTTCGTTCTGAGGTGGGAGGAATTTATGGTTAAACTTGCGCTACGAAACTACTGAAAGTCAAGCTTGGTCTTCTGGTTTTAGCAATATTTTTCAAGATCCGTTTCTGGTTACAGGAAAACATATTGTGGAATTCTGAGGGAGGTTTCTCTTCATAAAATATCCATCTATAATAACCTATCTCACTTTCTTCATAAGTGTTTTCAGTTGGGAGATACTAAGCTTTCATTGAGACCCTAATTTCAGAAAATGGATTTTTCCTGTTTCACACGTGTTTTTCAAGGACAGCTTCTGGACAGCTGGAGGAATGTTTTAAAAACCCAAGAGAGATTTTTGTTCTAAACAACATGGGCTACAAAAACCTCCTTCAGTTTCGTAAAATGTGTCATGGATGAGGAGATAAAGGCTTTGTCCCACGTGCCAGTTTTCAAGGATCTAAACCTAAAAACAAGGAAACATGTTCCCTAATTTCTAGGGTTTGTCATCAGCAGTTGGGTGATCACGTGAGAGGCTTCATCAAATTCGACTTCATGAGGTTGCAGCTGTCAAAGAATACATTTAAATGTTTAGATAAGGTTTTTGTAATCATAATAAGGAGTTACACTCTTAGTTGTATTAGGTCTCTAGGACTGCTAGTTAGCTGTCAAATGCATTTAAAGGTTTGTTTTATAGTTAGAATAGGTGTCACTGATGGAAAATTCGAATTCTCTTGATGAGGGATGATGGAATCCTAATTGTAAATGCTATACATAGAGAAAGAGGTCGAATTAGCAAAAGGTTGGAGACATTTTAGCTCAGTTGCTGCTCTATGTGTAGACTATGTATATTTGTAACCTAATGCAGATTTTTACTTAGACAACTCAAGATTCATGAAGAGTTCTTGTATGTTCTTGTTTTGATGGCATCTTCCAATACTTACATTATAGTGGTGTTTACTTATGATACTCAAAACTCATCAATGATGCTCTGACTTCCTTCATAGATAAACTAACTATGTTTCACTGTTTTATATTTTCATTTCTGCACTTGATCTCTATAATGCCTTGACTTCATGCTAGGTAGAATGTTTTGGCTTCACTACTTAGGATTCAAAGAGAGTTTTTAATGTCATATTGTCTCATGGCTTTCCTCTTTCACTTACTTGCAGTGGTATGAAGACATGTTACTTAGAACGCATCAATGATGCTCTAACTTCCTTCATGTATTCATAAACTGTGTTTCCTTGCATTGTATCTTTGTTTTGCTAATGCATAAAAACTCTCTATGCCCTGACTTCATGTTAAGCTGATCTTGTTGTGGTAATGAAACATACTTTGACTCCATAGCCCAATGGTAGCCAGCCTTCATCTTTCAACCTATAAACATATACAATCACAAACCATAGAGTTAGCCATCTATCCATATCTTTAATCAAAATCATTAACCCTTTGAGAGAGCCCTCTCAGGCTGAGGAGGCTAAGCCTCAGCCAAAAGTTGGTTTGAAATAGTTACTCAAAGTCTTCCTGATCAGCAACCTATCAGGGGTGGGTTTTTGTGATAACAGGATCATTTTGAAATCATGTTTTTTTTTTTTTTTTTACATATCTCTTGAAATCTAGTTTTGGAATCCATTTTGAAGTTTTCAATTTATATCACAAATAAAAATGTGATCAAAAGCAAAACTAGGTCTCAAGTGAAATGTTGAGGATAGAGTTAGTACAACCTATATTTGAGGTGTATAATGGAAACATTTTTATCTGAAACTCATAGGGATGTTAGCCCTTCGAATCTAGTTTCCAAATCAATTTGAATCACTTCAATTAGGTATCATATGAAAAAGTTAGTCTTGAAATACTAACTGCTTGTCGAAAAAATCTGCATGGTGACAATTCTAGGTCTTGACTGTTAATTGGCATATTTGAAATACCAAATCATATTCTTTTCAAAACCTGTTTATATGGGAGATATGTATTCAATTCTAGTTTAAAACACAATTTGAATCATCCCATTTGGAGGTGAAATGAAAACGTTATGCCACATTTAGTGACTGCATGTATTCAAAACAGTATAGTAAAACTCTGCCTCCTAGGTTTGTTCATCACCAATTTTGTGATATCAAGCCTATGAATTTTTTTAAAATCTGTTTCTATTGGAAATAAAAAAATTAATCTACTTTAATATCCAATTGGAATCACGTTGATCCGATCTTTATCGAAGAAGTTACACTTCACACAGTGACTGTTGGTCTAGTTAACAATTAACAAGCAGCTCTATCAAACATGGAACTCCTTATAATTTTTACCATATTATTTTAAACCATTTTGAAAATTTGTTTATTCTAGAGGTAGCCATATGAATTCACTTCAACTTGGCTTTGGAATCACTCTAATTCGATATAAAACAAATATGTTGTAAACAAAATACCGCTAGGAGGTCAGGGCTGGCCACCATTCCTTAAGGGATAAATAAATGCATTATGGTTGTCTATCATATTTGGACTTGTTTTCTAAGAAATTTTTGTAATTATTTACATATATATTGGGAGAAGAGAGATTGTACACCTCTATTCCTCCATCATCTAATGGTGTATTGCAGGCAAGTGCTATGTTTTTGCAGGTCATAGGAAGAATGGAGGAGTGAACTCCATGGATGAAGTAATTTTCAAAATCAAATTCATATTCTAGAATATGAATACAAATATTCAAGTCAAAGCAAAGTGAAAATTCACCTGATGTTGAGTTCATTCAATGAAACTTAAACTCTTGAAGCTTGCTCTTAGATGCTGACCAACAACACCAACAAACCTTACAACATGATCGAGATCAAGGCAAAAAGACATGAAGATAATCATCAGAAAAATCAGCCAAGTTTTGTACCATGTCAAGTCACATCAATATCCAAAGAAGCCCTTCATAAGCCATATTATTCACGATTTCATCCATCATTCATATTGTATGCTCCACAATCTATTATCCATCCATTTACTACTATCTCATGACTTCAATATAACCTATTTCCATAAGCTTTTCATACTTTCCTACTCCATTACACCCCACCTCCATCTAGAAAAGGAAAAAAAAAAAAAAAGATAAAAAATAATAAAGGAGTTTGGTTGTGAAAATCCATGAAAGTGGCACAATACAAACTTGAATTCATATAGGAAAACCAACTTGTTTGGCCAATATGAATTCTCTATTTTGTTTTACCATTTCTTCAATTTGAGTTTGTAGGAATCATCCTCTAGAATAAACAAGATTTGAGGACAAGTCTTCCTATCAACAAGGGGCGAAGGTTCACAAAAAAAAGCAACTTAGTTGTGCAGCTGAATTGACGACAGAACTTGTATTGTTGGAAGTTGGGGCTTGAAATATTTTTGAAATCAATTGCAGAGGGAACTAAAATGTTAGAAAAAACATGTATATATTGCATAAAAATGTACATGATAGAAGGGCCCTGAGTTATCATGATTCAATTGCAGAGGGACCTGAATGACATCAACAATCAATGGACCAGAATCAATGAAGGATGCTAGAACATAAATTCTATGTTTCTATCTATCTACGATATTCGAACAAGACAACTTCATCCAATATTGTTAAAGAACAATAGCGTTCATCCAATACTATCAGGGAAGTACAAGAATAATAAGTGCACAATTTTTCTCTTGTAAATTCAAATTTTTGTAGAAATATTTAGACTTTGTTAAAATTGAGTTAATACCTGAATGCATTCATTACATTTTCCTCATTCTATACCCATTAGCCTATGTCCATCCTACATTTACATTCTACATTTATCCTATACCTAATCCTATGTACATCTTATATTTAATTTCTATATTCCATATTCAATCCATAACCCTAACATTTCATAACCCTAAATATCATTCTATATTTACCTATGTACATCCTATATTCATTTCCTACACTCCATAATTCCATAACCCTAAGTACTTTCTTCTAAGCAAAAAGGATTAAAAAGGATGCAAAAAGTTGAACCTGCACAAACAAAGAAAACATTAGTCCTATGGAAACAATTTTAAACATGACCTAAAAAATGGCCATTTTAAAATTATGGAAATACATCGCAATACATATGGAATAAGTGCAAATCAAAATGATATTATATGCATGGTGTAAAGGCAAGTATATGGTAATACGATGAGGTGTATGGTTCATACAATGGAAATAAAATGGAAAGTGAAGAATGATGAATATAAGCAATTGTGGGTAGTGCCGAAAGTGAAAAACGAAACCATGAGTCATGCAATTGACGTGGTAATAAGGTAATGTATATATGATAATCACGACATACCAGTCAATAGGACAAAAACCAAATAGTAAAATGGTATAAACGTTTTGAAGAAAACCCTGTCCATTTAACAGAGAAAAGCTCTACCATTGTTGAAGCCAGAGACCTCAGAACCATAAATTTGTTCCCATCATAGCCGTTGAGAGACTTTGGAAGAGGGTAGATGCCACTGGCCAACAGTTGATGGAAGTAAAACGTTTTAAAGAGCTACAGCTACACAGAACCATAACACACTCTCTCAGCTATTGAAGTCGTAAAAAGTCCTGTACACCGTGGATCCAGAGAATGTAGCCATAGGAAGGATGCAACCATGGCAGCTTCAGGTATGCAGGACAGAAGATGACTTGGAGAGGTAAAAACAGTCAAACTACATTTAAAAAATGATGTAATGTTATTTTCCACAATTAAAATGCAAAGCCAGCTTAGTGATTGAGCCTTTCACCGTGTGAAAAGAAGCTGGAGCCATAAAAAAAAAAGCACAGAGAGAAATGCTAAGTAAAAAAAGGCCTGGAATATAATTGAATAAGAAAGAGCAGCGAAAGAAATAGGAGAAGACGTTGTGGAAAAATAGGAAGGATAGGCATCGGTTTTAACATGAGTTGAAAACAGAAATTTTTGTTTGTCGAGTGGATTAAAGCACTCCATCAAACTCCATGAATTGCGTAGAAGAAGCAGGTAAGGATTGATTTCGGAATTTTACTAGTGTTGAACGTATTTTATGGTTAGTAAATCTCGGGATTTTTCTAAAAGATCGTTGGGACATGAAAGCACACAACTTCTGTCTATCATTTATTTAAAATTCATTTATGCCACAAGTCAACAAATAAGCGTATTTAATAGGGAGAAATGATATGAAATGTAGCTAATTGGGCCATGAATCAAGGGTATCACGCCACTTCTTTAACAACAGTCAGGTATATTTTATAAAATCGCCAATTTTTCATCTAAAACACAGTGTTTTGTATACTGAAATTGATTGTTTACATGATGACATGGCTTCAGATTAATTGCATAGTGAGTTTGCTTGCACAAATAATGCACGTTCATGTTAATGAATGGGTTGTTAATTGAAAGATGGAGGAAATCAAAATAAATAATCACTGATAGATCTTGGTTCTCCACAAAATAAAATGTTTATTATGGTTTGACTGCATGTTGAAGTAATGAATGAAAAGTTTGAGTTAAGTTTTGAAAACATGTAGTTTACTAAGCTGAAAACTACACTTGTCCATGCGTTTTTATGATCAGACAATGTGATAAAAGACCAAGTTTCAGTTTGATTTCATAATGGAAATGATCAACGAAAACAGTGTACAGGGTTTATAATGTGAAAAGCAATTCGTTGATTATAAGCAGTGAAGTGTTGTATATTGGTTATTGCATGTTGATTGTATAAATAATAAGGTATGAGTGCACATACAATGGCTTCAATTCAACAATCAAGAAATGAAGAAGCGACTCTAGTTTGATGTCATAGGAATATGTTAAGAAAAACGAAAATCGAAAGGAGGAATTATGATATGATTTCGTTTTTTTTGTATATTTCTTTTCCCAAACAGAGTCCAATTTCTTTCTTACAGAAGTGTGTATAAAGATGGATATTTGGTTTGCATGAACAGAGCAGAGATGCTGCAAAGACAAAGACAAAGGAGTTTTTTTTTTTTTTTAATTTTGATAAAACAGAGGATAGAATATAAGAAATAGATTAATAAAAACATATTTATTGTGTTTTTATAATCTTTTTATATCAAAACTTTGTGTTTGCGGAAGTAGTAACTTCAAATTTTTGAGGATTGGTATCATCTTTTTGTCAAGGGCATTAGAAAAGAGGTAAGTAGGATACTGGAGAAACATTTGAAGAAAAATTGATTTCAAATTGAATGATCATTCTATCTCAGAAATGCATTTCAATTTTGAGAAGCCACTATTTTTCATTACTTTTTCTGGGCAAATGAAACTGAAATTTGAAAAACAAAAACATGAGTTTTCTTCAGAACGAGCCTAATTAGGCTCCACGCAGACAGTTTTCTCAAATTCATTTCTATTTGGGATATTTTTATGGTTCTTTTGACCCATATTTTGCAAATTGCATGGGTAAACCAACGGCTAAATTGAAAGTGAATGCCTAGACATAAACAAAATTGCTTCTTTTAATGAGATGTAAGGGAAACTGGATATTGGATCTTTTGAGTAAAACTATTGATTTGAGAGGGACATGAATCCCGTGTCAGAATGTATTGCGAAATTATTTGTTGTCTTCTCTGAAACTACTCATCTAGAATGATATATTGGTAAAGAATGTCATCCACAAGAAAAGAGAAGAAGTAAATGAAAGCATAGATATCCTTTTTACAGGTAACTTCATCTTCAAAGGGACAGAGCCACAGGTACATCAGCAGGCCAGTCAGTATATAGAAGTAAAAGATCAATGAGACAAAGACAAGCATGAGGACATGCTTGAAGATCAGTAAGGGGGAGATGTTGGCCCTTAGTTTTGGTCTACTTTTTCTTAAGGAAACTTACTTAATCTTTATATTTTCCATCACATCCATCTCATTTTTATGTATTTTATGCATATTCAGGTGTTTAATTTTAATTTTGCAATTTCTAGAAGTTTTTATGAAAATTGAGTTTTGAAGTGCAATTTTGGACTGAATTAGAAATTCTTGTAATAGCTATGTGGATGACATATTTGCAGGGCACTTAAGCTCAAGCTGGATGCATGAATGGAAATCTTGGGAACTAGGACTAAGCTAAATCCACTTGGTTCAATCAAAACAAGCTTTATTAGGCCCGGTCAAGGCTGGTCAAACATGACTAGTCACCAGAAAATCCCTAGGAAATAGGGCAGTTTTGAGATTTTATGGGATTGACCATATTTCTTGGGATGAATTGGGTGAGTTTGAATTAGATAGGTAGAAATGAGTAGATATGATTGTTAGAAATATTATATATTAGTTTGTTTCACAAAACCTCTATTTAAAGTCCAGACTTTGATGGCTTACGTAATGTAATTTATATGTAACTTTTGTATAGTTTTGTGTTGAGACACTTTGGAGTTGGAAGCTAATTTGAAGAACCTATTTCATTTCAATTTGTTGTTCATTCTTGGTTGATTTACTGAAGTTGTTGTCGCTGAGATTTATTCAAGTGTGCAAGGCAAGGGTGGAGGGCCCCCACACCAAGCTAAGTGCACTTCTTGGTTCAATTTTCATAGTTTTCATAGATTAGTTCTTGTTTTAAATGTATTTAGATGTGTGATGATTGCTGAATGAATATTGGTTTAATTATAATCTACATATGAAGGGACACACATGAATTTAAGTTAAATTCCCCTTCTATTTGATCTTGAACTAAAACTAAATTTCATTCTCCATTTCTTATTTGAAGTTAATTCTACATTTCTGGTTTGAAGTAATGGTGATTGTGATATAGTAGGATTGTGAAGAAGGACAATATGGACCTCCTTAGTTAGGAGCCTCTTCTTTTACATCTTCTGCATCATAAACCATTGTTAATTAGTGCTCTTAGATTTATCTTCATGAAGGAGTATTGTAGGGAAGGACAACCTGGTTCTCCTAAGTTAGGAGCCTCTTCCCTCATATATTACATAAATGATTTAGAAATTGTTAGAATAGGTTTATATTTGTAATATGTACTTCTTTAAATCTTCAAATTTTATCTTCTAAACTTGATTATATCTGATGTCCATATACTGTGGATTTGCCTCCAAGTCTTACAAACCCGGATTGATGATTAAATACTTGTGTTAATTTATGTTAATAAATTAGCCCAACAAACATATTTTCTAAGATGGCGATATTGGTAACTTGCAAGAAGAGTATCATAGCAAAGGACACTACCAAACTCTTCTTTGAATGAGTACGGGTACATTTTGGGATCCCGTAGACGATTATATCAGACTGGGATAGCAGGTTCTTGAGCACATGCTGGTCAAGCCTCTAGACATTATTGGACACCAAGCTCATAAATTCGATTTCCTTCCATCCCCAGATTGATGGCCAGATGAAGGTCATCAACAGGATGATAATGCATATACTTCACATGTACAACTGCAAGCATCCCTAGACCTGGGATGAGAGTCTTCCATACGTTCAACATAGTTATAATAGAGCTATCCATAGCTCGAGTAGTCTTAGTCCCTTTCAAGTGCGTCTAGGATTTTAACCATTGTGTCCGATTGATGTTTCCATGCCTTAGGCGAATACACAAAGACAATCAAAACATGTATCGTTCGAGGCGGATAAAGTGACTAGATTTATTGAACGCATCCAACATATCGTCCAGTAGGTTTAGAACATCATGGAGAAGTCTAATGCCAAGTACAAGTAGCGACATGATCAACATCGGGTGCCACACAAGTTTCAAGTGGGTGAGAAAGTTTGGTTTCATTTGCAGAAAGAACACCTTACCAGAGCCCATAGAAAGCTTAAACCACTCTAATATGGTCATTAAACCATTAGAAAGGATGTGGTAGACAATGCTTTTGAGCTCAAAATTCACCCATTCCTTGGTTTGCACCCAATGTTCAATGTGGACCACCTTCGACCATAATTCCCACCATTGCTGGACACATCAAACATTGCTAAACAACTCACACCAATAGAGTTAAACCCAAACTAGATGAATAGGCCACAACTGATCATATTATGGACATATAGGTCAAGAGCACTTTCCAACAAAATATTGAACTATATCAGGTTGTCAAAGCTGGCCAACTCCTGTACTAAGGCACGTGGCTCACTAGGGACCAAGTTGAACAAAAGTTTCTTCATCTCATGGAGGTTACACACAATGGAGACCATTGCTTCCAAAGGGGGGAGGAATGATCCACATGGATATTGGTGGCCACCCAACTATCCAAACTAGATCTCCAGTCAGTTTCTTTAATTTCCTTGTTTATTTCAACATTTACTATTTTTAGCATTTTTTCAGGTCCTAATCTTCCGGAGCAGTTCTGACCCCATAAAAGACATTTTTTTAAGGCCTGCTACAGGCCCAAAACCATAGGAAAGGGCTTATAGCAAAACATGTAGTACACAGAGAGACCTTTCAAACAAGGTATCATATGTGCCATACGAAGATAATATGACAAAGTTATGACCCCGGGAAGTTTGTTGCCCAACTAAACCCAAGAGGGCGCACAAACGCTTGGTGTTACATCTCCTAGGGTTAGGTTTTTAGTTGCTTAGGGTTTTCTCATGATTTTCAATAATAAATGGGCCCTTGAGTCTCATTGTAACACAATTTAGAGGCATGTAGATGCCACATCTCTTCTCAGAGATAAGCTACCATCGCTTGAGGTAGTCTTATTTCCATTCTCTTTGTAAGCATAATTCAATATTTGATATTAATGAAATGCAGTGTTATTTCTGCTGCATCTCTGTATTCATGGTTATATATGTAATTGCGCAATCCTATTTAAATTTGGATCAAATTCCCATAATTCCATGTTTTCATTGATTGTTCAAGTGTCAAAACATAACACAATTTATGGATTACAATGCATGAAAAAGAAGTAAAGATGGTTTTCTTGGAATTCCTATAGATAGTTATGCATTTAGGAAAATTGAGGAAAAAGGACCGCAATTTAAAGATGAACCTCGTAATGTTAGGCTTTAATTGTGTTAGGGTCCAACCCTAACACCTTTATTTATGTAATAATCCCAAGGGGCATAGTTAGAGTCATAGTTAGTTAGAGATTCAATAAATCTCATAAGCTATTATCCACATTAATAATAATTCCAAGTGGTTGATCCCCATTATAAAAATGGGACCACAATTAGTTGTAAACGGGCCATAGTTAGTAAATAAAGTGGTTGATCTCTGTTATGCAAGGGACCACTAGTAGTTAGGGTTTTGGATGTCATTAAGCTATAAATAATCTTAGTTAGTAGGGGAAATATCATCAAACTTTATTGCAATTGAGCTTTGCTTTGTTGGAGGTTTCCCCCTCAAAGAGGCAAGTGGATGTTGTATTTTTCTTTTGAATAATAAAATATCTTACAGTTTGTCTCATTTCAAGTGATAATTCTATGTTTTGAGCTATATTTCTTCGTTTATGGTATTCTAGATTTATCGTAGGTCAAGAGAATAAAAAGTGATATTAGAACACTTTCCAGGGTGAGTTGTACCTCCAATTTTGTAGAATATGTTTTTAGGCTAGAGACGTGTTCCAACGTATTTAAACTACGGGATCTATCATTGAGCACATAAAACTATGGATTTGGGGAGGCAGGGATGCAGGAACTATAAGAGGTGGTCATGCTTGTTGGACTCCCTTGTAACCCTTGTGGGTACCCCTTCGAGTAGTATCACATTAAATAGAACCGCACATGGACTTCACTCCCATGTATCCTTGGGTATATCGGAAGCCCCCTAGGATAACCTAAAACTTAACCTTAGTTAAGACATCGGTCGTGTTGCTACTACTGTACACTGAGAACAACACTCAAGGATATTACTCGCATGTACAATAGGTTAGTCGGGTAGTATAGCTAAGAGTATGGTCGATCCTCCTTAGTTAGCGCCTTAAAATATTAGGTCAAATACTATTGTTGGACCCTTGCATATATTGTGATCTGTAACACTTGACATTTCTTTGTGAATATAGTTCCCTCCACTATTTGTAGATCGACCTACCTTTTATTCCATATCAGATCTAGTTGTTGGGGTTTGAATGTCGTTGCCATGGTCAGATCTAGCAGTTGGGGTTTTGTCGTCATCATACAAGATCAAATTCAACAGTTGGGGTTTTCACAATGCATATAATACTCTTTGTGTAGTGAGGGTTTGGCTACCATAGTCTAGATCACACAGTCACAACACATTCTATAGTACCAATACCCTAGGATTTTCGTTGCTAGAACCCCAACCTGATTTTCACAGGATAATTTGCAGTATCAAGATTTCTGGAATTCTGCAGTATTGAAAAACTAGGAGTAAAAATCCTTTCAAAGTAAAAATCAAATAAAATTTTGAGCCATCTCGGGATGCTTGCAAGAGACTTAACCCACAATATTTAGGAGGATGAGTTGGTCATAGTGATACCATTCACTTGTAAGCACCCAAATTTTTGGCGGTCCCAATTTTTTCCCAAAGCGGCTTCAAGTGACTCACGTCACTAGACTCCTGCGTTTTCCCTCTTTCCAAGCATACTACTCTTAAGTAAGCTAAAAATTTAATCAGGGCTTCTATACGCCCAGTCAGGTCTCAAGTGATGACTGTAGAAAAGAAAGTTGAGAAGGTCGACAACCTTGAGAAAAGATTCAATGAGTTCTAGGAGTACATTAACTCCAAGCTCGACAAACTGATGATTGTTATAATGGAGTCTCATGAAATCATGAGGGAGGAGCCTAGTTTTGATGCACACATAGAAGGAGAATCCAACCATCACATTCACTTCCATGGAGGTCACCACTCTTCGAACCACTAGACAGAAAAGCTGGACATGTACAAATTTGATGGCTCTAATCCTACAATATGGATAGCAAAAATGGAGCAATATTTATTCTTTAATGATATCTATGACGATGGAACTAAAATACACATGGGATCCCTTTACTTGGACCAAGAGAGATGGCAGTGGTAGTAGTAGCACCAAAATTTTTATCTAGGTAGGGTAACTCAAAACATGTTCTCAAAATCCATATGTGTCCACTTTAATCGGTAATCTCATTTTTTGGGTTGTCTTACTAAGCTCGGGGAAACAGGTACAATAAAGTACTACATTGCAACCTTTTAAAAATTGGCCATCAAAACCGAAGGCATAGGAGATGAATTTTACTTGGAATGTTTCATCAATGGCCTAAAGGAAGCCATCCAAGCCCATAACCAAATGCATCACCTAACTACTTGGTTGGACGCATGCCACAAGGCCTTAGATGTGGAAGTTTTTAAATTCCTAGGCCAATCATCCAAATTTTATCGCTAAGGCACGTCCCACCCAATCTCTGGGACCCACTCAATCACTTAAGGTTCAAAAGATGTCATCGAAAAAAATAGCTGAAAGAAGGAAACAAGGATCATGCTACTACTGTGATGATATAGGGGTCCCAATACAATTAGATACTGCATAAAAATAATATTGTAGGGTCACAACAATAATAATAGTGGGCTTCTATGGGTTATAATAATAACAACATGGGCACTATATGGGCACAATAATACAATAAGGGGGTTGCACTAATAACAATAAGGGGTTACACTAGTAGTATAGGGACCTAACATGCCCCTCTCCTTTAAAAAGTGTTTTCCTCAATGCTTGAGTAGTTCTGGATGCCTTTGTATAAAATTCTTATCCTCCCACGTGGAATATTCAGTGGGTAAGTTCTTCCGCTTGATGAGATACTCTAAAATTGATCGATTATGTAATTGTCGGTTTCTTGTTTTTGTGACTGCTTCCAGTTCTAATATGATTTTTGCTTCCTCGTCAAGTTTTGGCAATATTATTTGAACTGGGACCTTCTCACCTATAACCTTATTTAAGCATGAAACATGGAAAACTAGGTACACTCGGGAAGATGCATGAAGCTCCAATTTGTATGCCATAATACCAATATTTTATAACACCTTGTACGGACCATAATACTTTGGTTATAATTTATTATCCTTCTTAGCTTGCTTGAGGGACATTTGTTTGTATCATTGTAGTCGTAGAAACACCCAGTCACCTACATCAAAAATTCTTTTGTTGCGATGTTGATTTTCTTGTTGTTTCATTCTATTCTACACCAAAGTGAGGTTATCCTTTAAGATTTTGAGAACTTGTTGTTGATGCTCGATGTGATCTTCCACTACTTGAACCTTAGAATTTTCTTTTAAAGATGATGTGATGGACAGTGGATGATATACACAAAGTTCCATAAATGGGGTCATTTTTGCTGCAGTATGGAAGGAATTGTTATATCTCCATTCAACCAAAGGAAACCACTTGACCCATTATGTCTATTTATTAGATACAAAGCAACAAAGATATCATTCCAAACATTTGTTCACTATCTCAGTTTTTCCATCAGATTGAGGATGATAAGATGAGCTATGAGCTAACTGAGTACCCAAATATTCCATCTCTTGTACTCCAAAGAGACATGTGCAGATTTTTTCATATAATTGTTTCTCCTCCAATAGTTTGAACACCTTTTCAAGATGTTGAACATGATCCTTCCAAGACTTGTTGTAGATTCATATATCATCAAAAGATACCAACACAAAGTTTCTAAGGAAGGGTTTGAAAATGGAATTCGTCAAACCTTGAAATGTAGAAGGTGCATTGGTAAGGCCAAAAGGCATGACCAAAAATTCATAATGACCCTCATGAGTTATAAATGTTGTTTTTGAAATGTCTTTAGTCTTCATTCTGATTTGATGATATTGTGAACGAAGATCCAACTTCGTGAAGTAAATTTCTCCATGTAATTCATCCAATAATTCATCAATGATAGGAATGAGAAATTTATCTTTAATAGTAAGCTTGTTGAGCTCCCTATAATCCAGGCACATGCACCATGTTCCATCCTTCTTGTGTACCAATATCACTGGAGCAGAGAAATAATTTTGGCTAGGTTGCATTATACCAACCTGTAGCATTTTTGCAACCATATGTTCAATTTCACTCTTTTGGGCATATGGATATCTGTAAGGCTTGATGTTTGGGGGAACACTTCCTTGAATCAAATAAATAGCACCATCATGGTCAAGAATAGGTGGGAGGCCTTTGGGAGTCTTAAATACCTTGGAATGATTGTCCAAAACGTTTTGGAGATCTTGATAAATAGATGATTTTGATGTGGGAACCTATAGTGAACATAATTGTGCAATTACACCCTATTTTTCTTTCTTTAGAAGCTTTGTCATGCTGTTAGAGATGATTATGTTTCACGGTTTCCCTTTGATACCCCTTAATTAAACTTCCGTTCCTTCCCAAAAAGAATTCAAGAAACATTCTTGAAAATTAAAATTTATTGTACCCAAAGATTCTAGCCATCGGACTCCTAGTACAACATCTGCACTACCCATTTGAATGGAAAACATTGGACTATTCAATACATATTCTCCCATGGATAGCTTGATATTATGGCACTTTCTAGAGCAATTTATGGTTCCTCCATTTGCAACCATTACTTTACACTCTGGTGCTGCATATAGGAAGCAATTCAATTCCTTGGCTATCTTACAATGAATAAAATTATTGGTACTACCCGAATCAATCAACACTATTACCTTTATCTTCTTTATATGTCCTTAAATCTTGAGAGTTTGAGGGGTGGTAATTCATTTCAATACATTACAAGATATGGTCAGATTCATTTCTTCTTTATCTGGGATTGGTTCTTGTTGTATATCCTCTTCTTTTGACATTTCTTGTTCCTTTTATTGCTCCTCTTGCCCATCTATGTAAATTAATTTCTTCTCAGCACACTTATGACCTTTAGTGTATTTTCTATCACAATTATAACAAAGCCCTTTTTCTCTTTTTTCTTCCAATTGTTGTGGTGTCAACCTTGTAGGTGGTGAAAGGCTAGGAGAAACAACAGTTGCATCTTTATAGTTGTGAGTGGTAGGCTTCCTTGTTGCCATAATTTTTCTTTCCATTTTTCTTGCCAAGTTGAATGCCTTCTCCAATGAATCATGTTGCCAAAGGAGAACCTCATGTTGGATGTTATCCTTTAAATTCCCTATGAACATGTCAATCCTATGATCCTATGGAATATCTTTTACCCTTATATTCAATTTTTAGAAGTTCTTAATGTGCTCCATAATTGAACCATTTTGTTTGAGATTTATCAATTGGATAAAAAAGTTGTTTCTTTTTGTATCCTCATAATCTGCTACCATTTCCTCCATAAAAATTGCCCAAGTGACAAATTGTTTACGAGAGCAAAACCATCAATACCATACAAACTTATTTGGTTCCAAATATAAAGTTGCAATGCGTACCTTTTGTGTGTTTTGCACATTATGGAGATCAAAATATTTCTCCATCTATAGTATCCATGTTGCGAGATCCTTGCCATCAAACTTCCTCATATCGATCTTTGGAACATGGCGGGTCTTCAATCCAATGTTAGAGTCTATGAAATCATGATTAACATTTCTTTTGTTCTCATGATGAGTTTCCTTTACTACCGTTTCCCCATTAGTAAGCATTTATTGTAGCAAATTTGTCAAATATGCCTTCAAATCTTCCATTTTGCCTTTAAGTTTTTTTTCTATACCATCCATCTTAGATTCCACGTCCTTTGAATTCCTTCAAACTAATTTTTCAACCAAACTTATGCAAAACCTTAAAAATATACACACCTTTTTTCACTTTGTAGGAGCTTGATATTGAATATGTTGTATCTCTGTAATTGCAGATCTCCAAGGTCTGAAATTGCATCTTGAGGTATCCCTCTGAGTCCTCTTTCCAACTCTACAAGTCTGATCAAGATTGAATTCTCCAAGGAAGAGTTATGGTAAATCTCACACGATGACCTGATTATTGACTGGTTCAGTGGAGCAAACTTGTACGAAGTGCCATGTGTCACTTTTTCAACCATAGGACCTGAAAACAATACACAAACTACAAGCCATCATCTTTCTGTAATGTTTTACGAAATTTAAATATGATGCCCAGAGAGAAAGTTATGACGATTTTCCCCATGTCACCTGTTTAGGATGTGATTCAGGAGCTTGCAAAAACCCTAAATGTCTTGGACCATATCTCCGAAAATATAGCGAAACAAGATCTGAAATTTAGACCCAAGGTTCATAATGATTTCGTATCTAATGGGTTTTTTTTTAGCTTCTAAAACTTTGTAGAGAAAAAATTGTATTGAAAATGTCACGATGACCTGTTTGGAGCAGCGAAACCCTTGAATCCAAAGCTCTCATACCAAATGAGCTCACAAAAATAAAGAAAAGATAGAAAAATGACTTGAAAATCAACGTCTTCAAGGGGGCAACCTCTTTTACATTACACAAATGAACAATTATTGGATGATACAAATGACAAGACCTCCTTTCTATATATAGGAGTCTAAGGGATCCCAATACAATTAGAGCCTACATGACAATAATATTGTAGGGGCACAAAAATAACGATAGTGGGCTTCTATGGGGTATAATAATAACAACATGGGGACTATATGGGCACGATAATACAATAAGGGGGTTGCACTAATAACAATAAGGGGTTACACTAGTAGTAGAGGGACCTAACATAGTCCCTCAGACATAAATGCAAGGAACCAAACTTCTTTCAAATTGATACTACTGATAACATCTCAGTAGATGAAGTTGCATCCCCTAAGGTTCTTGATGCCTAGAGATAAAGTTATGACGATTTTCCCCAGGTCACCTGTTTGGGATGTAATTTGGGAGCTTACAAAAAACCATAAATGTCTTGGACCATATCTTCGAAAATATAGTGAAACAAGATCTGAAATTTGGACCCAAGGTTCAGAATAATTTCGGATCAAATGGGTTTTTTTCAGCTTCTAAAACTTTGTAGAGAAAAATTTATATTGAAAATTCCACAATGATTTGTTTAGAGCAGCGAAACCCTAGAATCCAAATCTCTCATACCAAATGTTATGAAACCATCTCACAAAAAGATAAAAAAGATAGATCAATGACTTAAAAATCATCCTCTTCGAGGGGGCAACCTCCTTTACAATACACAAATGAACAATTCTTGGATGATACAAATGACAAGATCTCCTTTCTATAAATAGGAGTCTAAGGGGTCCGAATACAATCAGAGCCTACATAACAATAATATTGTTGGGGCACAATAATAACAATAGTGGGCTTCCATGGGGTATAATAATAACAACATGGGGAATATATGGGCACAATAATACAATAAAGGGGTTGCACTAATAACAATAAGAAGTTACACTAGTATTATAAGGACCTAACATAGTCCCACAAACATAAATGCAAGGAATCAAAATTCTTTCAAATTGATGCTATTGATAACATCTCAGCAGATGAAGCTGCATCCCCTAAGGTGCCTTAGGAAGAAGTAGGTGAAACCAAAACTGACCTAGACAATGATCTCACAGCTATGACTGATGATTCGGTTGTATCATGACATGCCTTGGATGGAATTTTGTCACCCTAAACTCTCAAAATCCAAGGTTTTATTAAACATCAGCCAATAGTAGTATTGATTGATAGTGGCATCGCTCATAACTTTGTCCATAAGAGAGTCACAAAAGTTTTTCATTACTTTATATGAGTGGTATCTAATTTCCAAGTCGTTATCGTTCAAGGAGGGACCATGAAATGTGAAGGATATTGTGAAAATATTAAGCTTCAGATGGGGGATTACCACCTATGCGACATTGTCCTTGGTGCTAAATGAATTCACACATTGGACCCTATCACAATCAATTTCTAGAAGTTATATATGATCTTTAAGCATAACTACCACACTCATACATTGAGGGGACTCCAAGAAATTTCCCGACTATCATTAACTTTCATCAAATGGACAAGCTTTTAAAAAGGGCCATTATGGAGTAGTAGTCCAATTTAATGCCATTGAGGCCATTGAATCCACTACTCATATTCATTCGGAGATGCAAAAGGTCTTAGATCGCCACCAACATGATTCAGGTGGATATTGGTGGCCACCCACCTATCCCACCTAGATCTCCAGTTAGTTCATTTGTTTCCTTGTTTATTTCAACATTTATTATTTTTTGTAGTTTTTTGGGTCCTGAAATTCCAGAGCAGTTTTGACCCTCTAAACGGTGTTTTTGTAGGTCCGCAACAAGCCATAGCCATAACCAATGGCCTATGGAAAAAACTATAGTACTCGAAGAGACATGTCCAACAAGGTATCGTACATGCCAAACGGAGATAATATGAGCAAGTTATGACCCCGAGAGATTGGTTGTCGAACTAACCCCAATGAGGCCCACAAACTCTTGGTGTTACAACTCTTAGGGTTAGGGTTTTGTTTTTTTATGGTTTTCTCATGCTTTCCAATAATAAATAGGACCTTGAGCCTCATTTTAATAGATTTCAAAGGCATGTAGCTGCTAAATCTCTTCTCAGAGATAAGCTACCATCGCCTGAGCTAGTCCTATTTCCATTCTAATTGTAAGCATCTTTCATTATTTGATATTAATGAAATGAAGTGTTATTTCTGTTGCATATTTGTGTTTATGGTTATATCTATAGTTTGTTGTACTTCCTATTTTAATTTGGATTAGTGGTATCAGAGCGGTATACTCATTCTCTGTTTTTCTTTGCATGTCCCCAACGAGGTCGGGATATAAGGAGTTAGGGCTTGAATTGGTTGAACCTTTTCAAGACCAGCCTCAAAAATCTTGATGGCCTCCCATGGTGGAAGAAAATAAAGATGAGGGGGTAGGAGATCCTATCGAAATCTTGCTCGAAGAAGCTCATGAGTGACAAAGGAAAGCGATGATGGACAACTTTTCCCAGATTCTTTAGCAGCTACCGAGGGGCGATGCATCTACTTCCAGCAGCTATTCTGGAAGTGCCACACCCTTTAAGGTACAAGATAAATTTGACATTTTCATATTTGAGGGTCAGATAGATGTGGATGTCATAGATAAATGGTTAAATATGTTAGACATATATTGTTTTGCTCATAATTTTTCCAGTCGGGAAAATATTTCTTTTTTCTCTTCTCAAAGTTACCCCCCACATCAAGGACTGGTAGGAAACCTACTACGATCAGAAGGATGAAAGTATTCCCTCACTATTTTTGGTCACACCCACCTCAGATTCATTTTGGGATGCCATCAAGGAGTAGTAATACTCTGTGAGGAGTTATGCGGATAAATACATAAATGGACCACATAGTAACAGGGAAGGGACCAAGATGTGTTGGAGTTTAGCAATGTTTTTCATACCCTTCACACAAAGTTGGGTATCAAGGGTTCTGAGAAAAATTTGGTACTTGAGTACCATAGCTACCTACATAGGTACATATAGGATGAGATGGAGTTCCTAGACATCTCCTCATTTGGCATAACATACTGATACGTTGTGAAGATTGAGCAGAATCTTAAAGAGAAAAAGAAAAACTTTGGATATATGAATCCAAAGTAAGGGAAAGACCCCCCAAACCGCATAGCAAATGACAAAGCCAAGGTGAAGCGACTCAAGATAACCTATCAAAGTTGCAAGCCAAGAACAACACTATGAAGACAAAGAAGGACATGGGGAAGTGGTATGAGTTCCATAAGAGCTCCACTCACAACACAAGTGAGTATCAGGCCAAGCAATCACTAGTGGCCAAGATGAAGGCTTCTGATTCAGACACATGTTCTTACATTGAGTCAAAACCCAACAAGGGAACTGACAAAGGGAATGAAATCATTGACATGGAGCCCAATGCAACTATGGCCACCACCAAGATCTAGAAGATTGAGCCTGAAGGTACAGAAGAGGGGGAGCACCTATTCCAATCACATATGTGGGTGAAGGGTTCTCTGCTACAGTTCATTGTCAACAACGGGAGCCAGAAGAACCTGATTTTAGCAGAGGTTGTGAAGCGTTTGGGCCTACCGACTACAACACATTTGCAACCATACACCATCGGGTGGCTTTACTAAGGACAAGACCAAAGATGTATGGAAGACTTCCTTTAAATCCAAGGAAGGCCTTTTTGAATGGTTGGTTATGACTTTTAGGTTGAAAAATGACCTGACTACTTTTATGAGGCTAATGGATGAGATCTTGTGGCCCTTCACCAACTCATTCATGGGGGTTTCTCTGGATGAAATCCTCATCTTTAGTAAGAGTTGGGAAGAACACTTGCAACACATTTGGGAGGTCCTTCAAACCCTTTAGTAGGACAAACTGTGTGCCAACTTGGAGATGTGCACCTTTGACATGAGCCAAGTATTTAGGGTACATCATAGATGAGAATGGCATAATGTGGACCCAACCAAGATCCAAGTCATTTGGGATTGGCCAATCCCGACCACTCTAATGGAGCTTCATAGATTTTTGGACCTTGAAAATATTTATTGGCGGTTCGTGTTGAGATTCTCCCATATCACTTGGCCTTTGAGTTAGATTAATAAGAGCTGGGTGAAATAAATTCTTTCCTTGTCTGAGTCCCAATAGAAGGCATTTGTTGAGTTGAAGCACCACTCTGCTTTTCACCAATACTCAGACTGCCATACTTGCAATAGCCATTTGAAATCAAGACAGATGCCTCAAACTATGCTATTGGTTCAGTCCTCACCCAACACGGGCATCCAACGGCCTATCATAGTGAGACACTTTTTGATACAATTTGGAAGTACCCCACCTATGATAAAGAAATGTATTCTATCGTACAATCTTACCGATAGTGGAAGCACTACATTCTGGGGAAGGAGACAATTCCACTTGAACATGAAGTACAGAAAGGGTAATACCAATCATGTTGTAAACTACCTCAGCCAGCCCTTAGTTGTAGCACTGAATACTACTCTAAAATCTTGTGCTCATGAGACCTATGGATGGCCACAACTATACAAAAATTATCTGAACTTCACCTCCATATATCAAATGATAGTAGATGGGAAGCAAGTTCCTAATTTCCAACTCTAGGATGCATTATTATGCTAGCTAGGAAACATTTGTGTTCCTTCAAGAAAGCGTGCCAAACTAATTTGGGAGGCACACTACAGTTGGATTGCAGGACATTTTGGGGTGGAGAAAATTGTGGTTGTAATACAAAAGTACTTCTATTGACCCAAACTCTGATTGGATGTTGGGAAATATATCAGATCCTACATTGGCTGTGCCATCGCCAAGCCATCCATCAAGAAGAAATGCTTGTATACTCCTCTGCCTACTCCCAGCCAACTGTGGGAATCCGTCTCCATGGATTATATGTCTGGCCTCCCTTCTACCAAACATGGTAATGACTATGTATTTGTGGTCATGGATAGATTTTCTAAGATGGATTTATTGATAGTCTGCAAAAAGCATATCATAGCAGAGGACATTTCCAAACTCTTCTTTGAATAAATATGGGTACATTTGGGGATCCCACAGACCATTATATTAGATCGGGATAGAAAATTCTTGAGCACACTCTGGTCAAGCCTCTAGAAACTATTGGAAACCAAGCTCACTAAGTCGATTGCCTTCCATCCCAGACTGAGGTTGTCAACAGGATGATAGTGTAGATACTTTCCATGTACAACTCTAAGCATCCTTGAAATTGGGATGAGAGTCTTCCATATATGAAAAATAGTTATAATAGATATCTCCATAGCTCGACTAGTCGCATTCCATTTCAAGTGGGTCTATGATTTCAATTGTTGTGTTTGATTGATGTCGCCATGCCTCAGGTGACTACAAAGATATAATCCACACATGTATCATCCTTGGCAGATAAAATGACCAAATTTATTGAACACATCCAACGCATTAGCCACTAGGTTCATGACATCCTACAAAAGTCAAATGGCAAGCACAAGTAGTGACATGAACAACATCGGGTGCCACACAAGTTTCAGGTGGGTGATAAATTCTGGCTGCATTTGCAGAAGGAATGCCTTACCAGAGCCCAGTGGAAGCTCAGACCACTCCGATATGGTGCTTACAAGATTACCAAGGCTATGGGAAACAACGCTTTTGAGCTCAGTATTCACCCATTCCTCAATCTGCAACCAGTGTTTAATGTGGACCGCCTTCGACCATTACTGGACACATCAGACATTGCAGAGTAGCTCA
Organism: Pinus taeda; assembly: GCA_000404065.3. Lineage (NCBI taxonomy): Eukaryota > Viridiplantae > Streptophyta > Pinopsida > Pinales > Pinaceae > Pinus > Pinus taeda. The sequence continues at coordinate 127,913 of APFE030529934.1, forward strand.
CACCAATAAAGTTAAATCGAGACTACATGAAATAGGACATAATTAATCAGATTATGGATACACAAGTCAAGATTACTCACCAGTAGAATATGCAACTATATCGAGTTGTAAAAGTTGGCTAACTCTTGCAGCAAGGCAAGTGGCTCACCAGGGACCAGGTTCAAAAGAAATTTCCTCACCTCATGGAGGCTTTGTACGCAATGGGGACCATTTATTCTTGAGGGGAGATGAATGATCTAGGTGAATATTGGTGGCCAATCACCTACCCCACCTAGACCTCTAGTTACTTTCATTTGTTTCCTTGTTTATTTTAGCACTTACTATTTCTAGCAGTTTTTCGGGTCCTGAACTTCCAGAGCAGTTTTGACCTCCTAAACGAAATTTGTTTGAGGTCCATAGTAAGCTTTCAATTGTAGGAAAGGGCCTATGGAAAAACATATATTAATTGGAGAGCCCTTTCCAACAAGGTATTTTATGCACCAAACAGAGATAATATGACCAAGATATGACCCCAGGAAGTTGGCTACCCAACTAACCCCTATGGGGCCCACAAACGCTTGGTGTTACATCTCCTAGGGTTAGGTTTTTGGTTGTTTAGGGTTTTCTCATCTTTTCCAATAATAAATAGGCCCTTGATCCTCATTTTAACAGAGTTTAGAGGAATGTAGCCACGTCATCTCTTCTCAGAGATAAGCTACCATTGCCTGAGCTAGTCCTATTTCCATTCTGTTTGTAAGCATAGTTCAATATTTGGTATTAATGAAATGAAGTGTTATTTCTACTGCATCTTTATTTTTTATGGTTATATATGTATTTTGTTGCATTCCTATTTAAATTTGGTTCACAACGTGTTTTTGAAAAAACCTAAAGAGCTTCCACCCTCTAGGGGTGAACATGATCATAGTATCCCTTTGGTCCTAGGTTCCCAACCTCCAAATGTCTGCCAATATCAATATCCTTTTGATTGAAAGAATGAAATTGAAAAAATAATCAACTCCTCAAAGTCGGTGTTAACCATCCCAACGCCAGCCATTATTCATCTCCACTAATCATGGTTCTAAAGAAAGATGGAGAATGGCACATGTGTCCTTAATTTCAGGCCCTTAACAAGCTCACTATCAAGGAGAAAGTTCCTATTCTGGTTGTTGATGATCTTCTTGATGAATTGAATGGTGCTAAATTCTTTACCAAGCTATACCTTTGTTCAAGCTATCACCAATTACACATGAAGTAAGTGGACATTCCCAAGATAACCTTTTGAACTCATTGTTAGCACTCTGTAATTTTTTAGGTTGCTAGAGAAATTACAAAGGTAACCACAAAACCATTTTGGAAGCTAGGATATATCCCTACCAACTTCAGAGAGGGATCTCTCTATCAGATTCAAATTTGTTTTGTTTTGGATATTAGGTTAGTTATAAAAGTTCAAGGTTTGGTTTATAAATTGGTTTGGATTGTATGGTTTATTGATGTCTATATTAACTTTGTGCTATGGAGTCTATGACTGAAAGGATGGATCTATTTCAATATTTTGTAGATAGATTTCATATGGGAAGGAAGCCAAACTAATTGGATTCTTTAATTTTAAATGAAGTGAATAAGAAGAAGAGAAAGGATTTCCATTAAGTAAAGGTCAATTAAGAATTCATTTACTTAATATCAGTTGAAAACATTAAAATTATTCAAAGCCAGAACCAGATGTACATCAAAACAAATTTTGTTCTACAACTTTCTACTGAATAATTCTGATTATGAAAACACATAAGTATGGTAAACAAAGAATAATAAACACATAAATGATATATGAACTTCACCAACAATTTGACACAAGAATCCTGTGAAAGATCTTTCTGTATTACTGATATGTCCACTGAAGCTCGAAAATGTACAATAGCTTTCTCAGATGCAAAAACCAACCCTTAATACCTCGAAAGAAGAAGTATTTATAAGTTTATTTACAAAATATCCTGTCATAACCAATCACGATGTAATTTAGGAATTTCTAAACTAATTATATCTCTAATTTATAAAAATATAGGAAAACTTGAACTGCTTGAATTGTTGACACTATTTCTGTGGAGACTATTGTTGATATGACCCTTGACTTTTGTCGCGCTATTTGTCCTGCTACTGCTGAAGAACTGACTTTTTATTCAAGTAGCTCGCATAATTTTTCCCATCTGTTTTCACTTGGAATGGAAAAATTGAGTAACTTCTTGTAAACTTCATCTACCTCTGTAAATTTGGAAAAGGTGGGCTTAGCGATAAAAATGTATTTGATTCCATGTTGGATGTATAAATCAAATTCCAATTCTTGTAGAAAGGCTTTACCTGTTATACTCCCCTGTACTCCTGCAAATTTGGCACTGTCTCTGATAATGGTCATTAATTTCTGGCTATAATCGGGCAATGTCATTAATGTGTCATTTAACACCAACAAATCTGGAAGTCCCTTATGACTGAGGACCTTAAATTTGTTGAAGAATATATGGACAACATTCTATAGAACTTGACACTTTTTCTCTAGCAGCAACATAAGATTTCTCTTGGTCAATACTTTCTTGATTTCTAATATGGCTTCGGTTCTGTCTTCTATTTCCAATTCTTCCAACTTGTATATGTTTTTGGAATTTAGAAATTTGATGAGGTTTGTGGCTTTAGTTGGCTTGTCCCCTAGCATTTCCCTAATTTCTTGAATGGCTCCTCTAGATTTCTGAATCAAATCCTTTTACTAAAAAATAATATGTATTAATGGCTAGATCTCTTCCGTTGATTTGTTGATATATATCCATATATTCTCCTTAGCCTAAGCTAGGGTATGAGTCATGGCAGATTCATTTTCCAATTGGTGTATCCTTCACATTAGTATCTAGGATTTATGTACCTCTCTCAATTATCTCTTTATGTTCCTATAGAGTCCTCACTTGTCCTTGTAGTTTCTTGATTTCCTCCCCTTGTAAAGACATGTCTTCCATGGCTTTTACCAGTTTACTTGGGTCATCAAAAGTTGGTGCAGGGGGTGTTGTATATATAGAAACTCTTACTATAGTTTTTGTAGTCGTTTCTACTGCAGTTGATGTAGAAGCTCATGTTTGCACTATTGTTGCAAGAGATACTGCATCAAGTGGGATTATAGCTAGCTGTGCATTCTGTTCTTTCTCCCTGATTAGATTGGCTATTTCTACATCCATGTCCCTTATTTGTGCATGTTTCTCCATAATTAACCTGATCATGTCTTCTTTTTGGCTCTTTGTCTCCCCTATTTATTTTGCTTGTGGATCCTCAGTTGTTGACATTTTCAACTCCTTTTTGAGTGCTTCTATGTTGACATTCTTCTTCTTAATTATTTCTTCTATTGCCTTAACATTGCTTGGGCCATATCCTATCTTAATTATTTCTTCTACGTTGACAAGTATTGCAATGGCTGCTTCCAAATTGTAGGTATCTTAATGACCAAGTCTTCCAAGGATTTTATCTTATTATATTTTGCTAAAGAAGAAGTCTTTTCATGGATATTAGTAAGGGATACCTACAATTTGGAAGCAGCCATTGCAATACTTGTCAACGTAGAATAGATCATCTCCCAGTCTGCCTATGCATCTCCATATGATCTATAGGTTGGGCATCCTTTGCATCAAACTGAAATGTAGTTTTGTTGTAATCTACTCCAAATTTAGGATGGAGGACCCATGCCTACAAGAATGCCATCTGCATTCTTCCTTTCTCGGTGTCAAAGGCTGACAAGAGCCTATGTTGGGTAGAGGAAGTTTGTTTATGAAATTAAACATAAGTGCTGACTTTGAGAAGCTCATTTCTACGTTTTATCTCCTTATACTTGTCAAAGATGTTTGTTTCCATTTGACCTTGGATTAATTTTGATGTCTGAGCTATATCTAGATTCTCTTGTGGGACTGAAGAGAATGGAGATCCTGAAAATATGTTATCCCTACCCAAAAAATGTGGAGTTTTGAGTACTATAGGAGCTTGCACTACTCCTTCTTTTAAAGAATATATCTTAGGATTTGTCCTTGCTTTCTTGGTGTAAATTTTGAATTATTTGGCTGAAACATTTGTGACTGAAGGAGAGTCATCTTCCCATGTCCTTTTCTATACTTTTCCTAAGGTGTGGTAGTTTGTGAAGTAGAGGTAGACAAAAGATGCTCCTCTGCTTCCTGTAGAGTTTTTTCTTCCCACTCATCTTGGTTCATGTATTTCTCAATTTAAGGCCTCTGACTGTAAACAAATGGAGTGATTTTTTATTCCACTTTTAGTTTAGATATGATACCAAATGGGTCATATGACCAAGTGAAGCTCAAGGGAAAATTCATATGTTTTAGGAGGTTATCTACTTCCTCTCCTAATTTCCTGTTGTTGTGAATAAATGGTCCTATTTGAGCCTTTATTCTGAATTGTGATTTCTTCTTAGTTGACACGAAATGGACCTCATTTGAGTATATCATTTGCTTGATTTATTCTCAAGAAAAAACTCTCATTGGGAGATACTTGGGAATTTTATAAGGTGGAAGCTCACAACCATACACTCTTATTCGGTGTAATTCTAGTATAAATACGAGTCACCTGTTCTAACCTGCTCACTTAGGTATAAAATCTTCTAAATCTTTGCACTGACCCTGGGTTCTATCTCACTATTGCAACAAACATGTAGCTAGATGAATAAAATGATCAATAAAGTCTTTGAAGTTGTATTCTTCTAAATTCCTTCTTGGCATGGAAGTCAAATGGGAACTTGTCTACTTGATAAAATAGAAACATATACATAAGAGTAGAGGCATATTTGAACATTCCTTCAGTTTTAAGCTTAAGGAATTGTTCATGGATGTTGTCACCAAGGATTTGGCTAAATTTAGAAATTATTGAGGGATTTTCTTCAGTGGATAAAATGGACAGAAAACCTAAAATAGGTTTATCTACCCATTCATCCGAATAATACCCCAACAAACATGAGAGTGTGGATATGATTTTCTTAGCATTGTCTGAAAAAATGAAGGAGGGATATGGTGGATTATTTTTTGGGAGCTGGATATCTTTAGGTAGGAAGATTTCAAAAATATTGGATCTCTGGGAAAAGGTCAACTTCTGATATAATTCATTCACGACATCCATTGAGAAAGGAATAGTGGAATCATTCTGAGGGATCAACAACATTTGGTTAATTGACTGAGGGGTGATTGTGAATAGAATTTCACCATCGTGGGCCACAATGGCTCTCTGGTTTGGCAAGTAACAAGCTTGGAATTTGAGGACAAATTCGGGGAAGTGATGGGTTTGGGGAAACATGTAGAGGGGTAAATTGGATTCCTAGAGGCCAATTTCATCGCTTTCGTCAAGGAAGATGTCTTTGAGCCAATTGTATAATTTAAATACATAAAATTCACACTTCGGCTCTGAGATTTTATAGTCTCTGTTAGCCAGGGGGATGTGATCAAGGTAAACTGATGGGGGAATCATAGGATTTTCTCTATTAATATTGTTTTTTCTCTTGGGAGCCATATTGGGAATTTTGAAGTAATTTGAAAAAGGTTGAAGAGTTGAGTAATTTACCTAGGAAAATTTTGACAATGGAGGTTGGTGACGATGGTGAAGATGGTGCCACTACACCTTGGTTTTCTACTCAAGGTTAGGAAATTTTTTCATGTATTTATTGAGATTTTAGAAAATTCAAAAGAACATCTACAAGATCAGATCCAACAAAGGGTGTAACAAGAATGGATGATGATCTCCTTATGGTTAAGGAATCATCCTTTCAGGGCACAGGACCGTTGGAGGTTTTAATGGTAATTTAACGGAGGATTAAATAAATAGCAGGTAGGGGAAATAGTCAGATAGGTGTCATAGAGGGATTACTGGTGTAGGTGTGGGGAACTGTTGGCAGGAAGGAGAGGGTTAGGTAGTTTTCGGATGGGGGGAGGGTGATATGCGGTATTGAGAGGGGGGTGGTGCGAAAGAACACGTGAGTGACATGTAAGGTGGGGTCGAGGAAGTGAAACCACCTTTTCAGACCTCCTCTCCGCTGATAAAGTTAGGAAGGGCGGGGGGTGAAAGTTATTGCGACCATTGATTAGCATTGCCAATGAATCGTAGTGTAGATTGAGCCCACCACTTTTCCCCTAAATGACAAAACATGTTGTCCCTTTCCATTTTTTATTTATAAGTGCCAAAATTTTTATCAAAGACTGTATCACTTTAAATCATGCATAATACAATTTTAATTTTTTTCATCCTATTTTTGAAAGCAAGGCCTTCTTCTACCAACCAAGCGTGAATTTAAATTTGTAGAGCCTTATTATTTTAATTTGAAGGAAAGATTTATCCTAATCTAAGTTCTAAATTACAAACTTTAAAATATTAATCGAGCTTACACAATTGGATCAATTTCTTCACATATCTACCTAATTTTAACGAAGTTTAAAAAGTTTGGTTAAATTATTCTCTAGTATAACAACAAAAATTTAAATGTCTTTGACCGTGATTATACTGTATGATTCAAATAAAGATCTGTGATTGTGGCATTTAAAACAAGTTCCACACAATTCCTAATTTATTTTTCAAAACAAAACTATTTTTCTCCTAGTGGCATTTGAATTTGCATCACTTTCACTCTTCTTTCTTTTCATGGGGTTCTTTTCATATTTTTTTTTATTCTTTTATTCTATTTTTCTTTTTATATACCCTCTTTTCATTTTTATTTTTTCTTTTTGGAAATCATTTGCAACCTGCAATATTATTTACAATTTGATATACCGAAAGATAATCTTCAATAATCATTTGATCCTATGAAGCATGGGACCCTAATAGTGGCTCCAACTAGGGATGGAACTCTCCTTGTGAGGTTTCAATAATTGTTGACCAGTAGCCTTGAATCATTTCCTTCAGTATTTTTTCTACATATGATTTGTTTTCTAGTTAGTGTAGTTATCGTGGAAAACATGAACAAAAGCTGAGGGCCTTCTCTTTGGGTTTCAACTTTTTGACATGAGCTACCGATCATAACAGTACAAAGAAAATGATATTTAAAATGATTTTGGTGAGAAATGCTTCCATTCTTGGAAAACATAATGTTTTAACATTCTTCCATTGACAGGTCCACCACGTAGCTTTGTTCCATCAATGTCCTTAAGAAAAAATGCATTATTGCCGCTGTAAGCATGGATTTTGTAAGGTCCCATCCATAAATGATCAAATTTTCCATGCTTACCTTTTTCTTCTCTTCTTAATCCCATTTCAAGACATTTTCCCCTATTTGGAAATCATCGCCTTTGGTTCTTATGTCATAAATCTTCTTGATGTTTTCCTGGACCAATTGGGTTCTATTGTAAACTTCTTCTCTTGATTACTGCAGTTGAATTATTCGATTTATTCGTCTTTGAAGGTCATTAGGTTCCACTTGCAATTCCTGCATCGTTTTGAAAACAGGGATACCTAATGAAGTTCGAAAAACAACATCCATTCCATAAACCACTTGGTATGGAGACATGCCAATTGATTTCTTAGTGGTGATTCTGTCAGCCCATAATGCATTTACCAATTTGTTATTCCATGATTTCTTGTTATCTTGCAACAATTTCTTGATGATATTAACCAGAATTTTGCTGGAAGACTCTTCTAATCCATTGCCTTGGGATAATAGGCAGTAGAGTGTCCTAAGGTTATTTGATATTTGTTTCAAAACTCCACCATCTTCTTTGATTTGAATTTTTCTATATTATCTATAATGATTTTCCTGGGACATCTAAATATTGAAAGAATATTATTTTCTAAGAATTTAATAATCACTATATCAAAAGCGTCTTGGTAGGTATAGCTTCAATCCATTTGGTAAAATAATCGGTGGCTGTAAGAATCAATTTATGTTGGGCCGAGGAGGAAGGATGAATTTCTCCAATGAAATCCAAACCCCATTGTTGAAAAGAAGTTTCAGCTGATATGGGCTTCAAGGGGAAAGGCAATAGTTTCCTTTTTCCTTCAAATCTTTGGTATTTGTGACATGAGGTGACTTTCCTATGGACATCTGAAAATAAGGTTGGCTAGTAAAAACCAAATCTTAGGATCTTGTTGGCAGTGGTCTTCCAGTACAAGTTTCCTCCACAATCTCCTTCATGAAATTCCTGCATTACTTTATCTGCTTCATCTTTCAACAAGCAATTTAGTAAAATTCCTCTAGCATCATTCCAACACAGATTATTGTCTAAAATACAAAATTTCATATATTTGAGTTTAAGAAATCTAGCTTTAGCCTTGGTCAAACTAGGAGGAGCTTTTAAATTATGTAAAACAAAAATAAGGTCTACATAACAAGGAGAGGTTGCAAAAGCCTCTGTTACTTGTGGAGTCACCTGCTCTCCTTGTTCATCAAGTATAGCTAGAAAAGCTATATCCAAAGCATGTAAATTCGATTCAACCATCAATTTAGCTAAACCCTGACCCTTAATGAGTTTGGTAGGTTTAGTTTCAATTTCATATTCTAGAATAATGGAAATCCATTTACGCCTTTTCCCATTAGGATCATTTTGGGTCAATATGTCTTTTACCACAATGTTTGAAACAAAAGCAATTATATGTGAATGAAGAATATAAACCCTAAAATCTTTAATTTCTTTGGCTAATGAAAATGCTTACTTTTCCATGATGTTTTATTTCAATGCAACGTCTCTTAAGGCTTTGCTAAAGAAAGCAATAGGTTGTTCATGTCCTTCATTATTTTTCTACAAGAGAACTGCTGCAATAGTATGCTCAGATGCAAATGAGAAAACGAGAAAATATTTTATGAAATCAGGGTTGATTAACACGAGATCTTTGGCTAACGTTTGTTTTACCAGATCAAATGATTGTTTTACCTCTCTGTTCCACTTTAGATTAGTACATTTTCTCAAACTATTTGTTATATTTCGTAGAAGTTATGCTAAATTAGGAATAAATCTCCTTAGAAAATTGATTTGGCCAATGAAGGATTGGACTCCCTTTGCATTTCTAGGGGGGTTTATTTTTAAAATAGCTTCAATTATGCTATTATTTATTCTAATTCCATCTTTTGAAATGATATGTCTATTGGGACAGGGTCTCCTAGGATCGATTTTGGGATTGAAAGCCTAAGTTTTGGGGTAGAAAGCCCAAGTTTTTGTATGTAAAGTGTAAAGTCTCTGCAATTTGTGGTCGCAGAGTGCGTAGATGTAAAGTGTCAAAAATGGTTTCCTCCCTTATTTTTTGTAAGTTGTGTTAGCTTTGGAAGATCTACCCATGGTCTATGGACCATGGGATTGTATAAAAAGGAGAGTCTTAGAAGAGTCTAAGGCAATTTTTGGGAGAGGTAGAAGTAACAATGATGAATGTAATGAGTCACTGGTGAAAAGATCAAAGAGTCTTAGAGTAGAAGGGAAGCTCTGTAGCTCTATGCGCAGAGGACCAAGGTAGAAGTCCGCAACTGAGTGCACAGACCCTTGCAGCTGAGTGCACAGGGTAGTTAGAGTATATAAGAAGATATGAAGTACTAATAAAGAAGATTACTCTAGAAATATATGTGTTTGATCTATTTACTTATGTTATGAATAAATGCAGTTATGTTATGCTGAATAATGGTTTCATGATTAAATGTTATATTGTTGTGTGAATCTATATGTTTTACACTGTTATCTGAATGCAAGTGATAATATCTGTTTAGGCGAAGAACATATTAATGCATATTGAAGTTATTAGATACTTAAGTCGATCTGGGTAAACATGGAAGTAAGAGTAATTACAGAAGTGCGTGAGTGGTTGATTTGCCCGGTTAGGGTCCGCGAATGACGGTCGTAGACATTGTTGGTGTTCGAGTGTGAATACCTATTCAAACCCTTTTCCACATTAATTCATCAATCCAGGTGCGTACATAATTTCAAGGTAACACGCAAAATATATATAGGTAGCAATGACTCAATCAATCACCAATCTTAGATTCAATAATTGGGTTAACGAAAGAACCACTATGACAGTAAATAAGAATAAATTGCAGAACTATAAAAAGCATTCACAACAATTAATTAAAGGACTGTAAAAACAATCAAAATAAACCAACACAAATGAAATAAAAACACACAAAAATAACGCAACACCTGATCAGAAGAGTGGGCACAACTCCCTGACCAGGGCTGCGGTGGATTCACAACTTATAGAGCGAACAACAAAGTAACTTGTATTCAATTAATCAATCAATCTTCTGTTACAATCTCAATCTCTGGCACAGCTAACCCTGATTCACAACATTGAAACCTTTATTATACAATACACAAAGAAACTTGTCTCTAAATATGGCAGCTAATGTCTATCATTATACAATCATTGAAACTACTAACTAGTTGCCGAGAGAAAGACAAGAAATGTCTGGAATGGGCCTGAAATCCTTTATGTTGTTAAAAATCTTGATGATATGGTGTTGGAAGCTCAAAATCACTTCTGTGATATGCACCCATAACATTTGACCGCCAAATATGTGGAAATGTCAAGATTAGTAGCTCGTGTAGGTAAAATCTCCATGACTATTACTTCATTAACTAAATATTCTAGGAAGACCATGGAAGAGGGTTTACCTTGTGTGTTTATAACAATTAGTGAATATAAATGATACAAGAGGAGTGATAGAGAGTGAAAATGGAGGGAAAAAGTATGTAGATTTGGCACCCAAAATCACCCCCCAACTAGTCTTTCTGCATGCCCTCATGCAGCTCGTCGTCTCTTCAGATCTGAGTTGGACCTCTTGTGGTCAAAATGAAGCTGAAAAATGTCATACTCCTCAACCATCTCTGTCCCTGGAGGTTTATATACTTATGTCATAAGGACATCCTTCCACCAATCATTGCTCATGTTTTATGCTGGAGTGTAATGTTCTGATGGCATCCAAATAACAGGAAATTGAAACCTTAGCCCCATCCACCAGACCCCACAATTCTAAATGCATGCAACAAAACATGGCACCCTTTCTAATGCTCGTGCAAAATTGGGTGCTTGAAAAGGTTCCTGGTTTCTGACAGCAGAGGATGACATCATCCATCTCCTTTGACAACTGTCAAGGGCTTCATCCATCTCTGTGTTGCTAGAATTCATTCCTTAGACCCCTCAATCAATAGAAAGGTGGAGTGCTTGTTATAAATAGTCACTAACTAATCATTCTCCCTTCTTATCATCAGTGGCTCTGTAGCTTGATTCCCTTCAAAAGTATCACAAACCTTCCTCCATTTAACCTGGTTAATGGTGTAGGAGGTGAAGGCTCTTAAGTAAGCATCTCCCATGAACGGAACTGTGTTAAAGCTCTCATCATCCCTCAAGAAATAACTATGCATGTAGAGCTCACACATCAAGTGTTGGTTCAAGATATCAAGAATTCTTATAATACGAAGAAATTATATCGGGTCTTCAATCTCATGGTTGATCTCCTTATTGATTCTTTCTAGGCGGAATAAAAATAACTTCTCATTAAGAAACAAAGTGTAACTATGGGCAGGATGCTGACAGGCCATTGCTTCCTGTGCTAGGGGAAACATATGTTCCTTATCTTCCTTCAACACCTGTATTTTCCCTTCTAAATCCCTTATCTTTCTCTGTTGTTTCTCCTGCCTCTCCTTTTCTTTGTCCAGCTGGTCTACATATTCAGTCACAATCACAACGGTCTTCTCTCGAACCCTCATTGTCTCCTTTTTTAGTTCATTCATAGTAAATTTCAATCTTTGAATTTCAGCCACTAGGAAGAATTCTCGGGCCTCGAACAACTCTTCTACAAGACCAATCTGTGTAGCAACAGAAGTTGTGGTAACATCTTCTGTCTGTAAAGTTACTAAGGAGACCTCGACCTTGGGCCTTACAGCCTTCCATTTATATTTCTTTTCCTTATTTTTCAGTCAAGATACCTACTTCCTCAGCTTTCGAATGTCCATCTTTAGCCTCATGGTTTCTTTGAATTGAAGTTGATACCTCTCCTTGAGAGGTGGTCTCCTTCTTTCACATTGTTCTACCCATTCTTATTTAACTGTGAATTCATTTCCCAACCCCATAGCTAGTTCAGGTGGTGGTGGATTTCCTTTAGAGGCATCATCTGGCTCCTTTACCAAGTCTTCTTTACTTGGTTTTCTGTCCTCGGGAGCACTTTCTTCCTCAACTTGTCTTAATTCGGGAAAATTTATCACCTGGACAATGCCATCTTTGATTTCCCTCTGCCCCAATCATGCTGTAAAAATTTCTTTCTCAGAATGTTCTTCAGGAAGATCTTGTTGGGAACTACAGGTAATGAGCGGACAATGGCAACACCCTTCTTCAGGCTGACATACTTCAATATGGGAGGAACATCAATTTCTTTTATTAAATTACAAGGGGAACAGACCTTCCTCACTCCTCTTGGTATTGTGGCCTAAAATAGAGAGTGGGGAATGTCCTCCACCTGGTCTATATCGATCCCATCTACTACCTCTAACTCTTTTTCCTCCTTGCCTTCATTCCTCAATTGGGATGAGCCTTCTTCATGTGGTGCCTCTTGTCCTACGGTCAACGCTGGTTCTTGTGGAACAACATCAACCTTAGGGTTTGTCTCTTCCATATTATATTGCCCTACCTAAGTTAGTGGTGGTTCTTATGTGACACCCCTACTCATTTCAACATCCACATCTGTTTGGGCAAGTGATGCTAGTCCTAGTTTAACAACATCACTCCCTAACTCCTTGACCAGAACTTCTTCTTCTTGTGCTTCATTAATGAATGTTTATTCCTACATAATAGCATCAACTTCATCCGTTATCTTCATATATTCATCGATATGTTCCATAGGTGAGGCTTGTTCTTGTGTAGCAACCTCGACTATATCACCAACTATTTCCTCCACTTCCATGTCTACAATAATCGGTTCCACAATTTCTTTCACTTCCATCTCTGCATTAACAGGTTCCACAGACAAGGTTGGTTCTTGTGTGGTGGCCTCGACTATGTAACCAACTATTTCTTCCACTTCCACTTCCATCTCTTTAGTTCCTTTTCTTATTTCTCCATTTCCTCGGGCTACTCTTCTCCTCCTACTGTGCCAGCAAGAGATGCTGGTCTTTCCTCTGATCCCTCCGGTTCTTCCTCTCCTCTTATTATACCAGCAGGAGATGTTGGTTCTTCCTCTAATCCTTTTAGTTCTTCTTCTCCTCCTGTTGTACAAGCAGGAGATGTTGGTTCTTTCTCCTCCAATTCCTTGGGCTCTTCCTCTCTAGCAGTTATAACTGTTGCTACTTCCTCCTCTGTCATCTCAAGGAATTGTACCCAAGGTACTTGCAATTGGGTCAATGCATGCATGACCAGTAGTCAAACCAGTCCATGGTTTGTGAGGACCACCAGCACTTGGCGTGAGCGTTGAGTGGACTATGCCATAAGTTGAAGACTCTTCATCAAGAAGAAAGGCATGTTCAGAGAATGAACTTTTTCTTGCGTAAATCGAAGATTGGCTAGAATTTTGAAGTGGTATTTGAACAAGGTGGTAAACCACCCTTCGCAGGTTATATATTTCATGACTCCTACTACCTCACCCCGTGGATGCAGCAAGGACTTACGGTCATACCCCTTTCCCTTCAGAACATCACTTTTTCCAGCTTGCAAAAATAATTCCAGGAATTTAGGCAGCGGGGCCTTCCTTGTCCCTGCTGTGTTAACCCACTGAATTCTGCAATGGCCTCCTATGTGACATGGATTTATAATCCTCTAACTCGTGATAAATTCTCGTCCAAATCCATTGTGAATTCTATCGTGATCCCCTCGTCGAACCCCTGTAATCTGTTGAAGTAGATATCCCATCCTGCCTCTACAAAGACCCACCATACATCTACATTGTTGTAGACTAGGGTTGTATCCTTGGGTTCATGACGCACATCCAGTTCACCCATCCTGTAGAAACTGTAACAGCACTTTGGACGTAGTACATTATTGGGAGGTGTGACAACGATGAACTTCTTGCAGTAACAACACTATAAAAAAATGAATGAGGTGGGATGATGGTAAAATGGTAGGTGATTTCTCGGGAAACAAAGTGAATCATGGTGGATTATGGTGAATGCGGTGAATGGTGTGGTAATTATTCCACATTAAATGAGAGGCTACATGTTTCAAATCCAAACACATGCCAATGATTATGGAAAATAATGATGGAGATCGTGGAGTGTACCATCGCACAAGGTTTAATCATGGTAATGGATTAATCATTAGTGCAGTTTAATTACGTCATCGTTTAATTATGACGTCACCTCCCAACTTATAATTAGTCTTCCATGGCATGTCAATGTCTTGTCCACGGAATATTTAATTAAATCCGTAAAATTCAACGGAGACGTACTTGGCAACCTACCTGAGAGAAGTGACAATTGCCAGAGTAACGATGGAGTAACAACAACTGAGGAGTAACAACATCAGTGTAGTAACAACAATCGAGGAGTAACAACATCGACGGAGTAACAACAACTGTTGAGTTGCAACAACCGTTGAGTAACAACATCTGAGGGGTAACAACATCCAAGGAGTAACAACAACCAAGGAGTAACAACATTGACGAAGTAACAAAAACCAAGGAGTAGCAACATCCGAGTAACAACAACCCAGGAGTAACAACATACGATACTTAGAAAGTTTCCAAGAGCATCAACAACAATGGAGTAACAAAACCCCAGGAGTAACAACATTTGATACTTAGAAAATTTCTGAGAGTAACAACAATAGCAAAGTAACAACAACCCAGGAGTAACAATATCCGATACTTAGAAAATTTTCAGGAGTAACAACAACAACTGAGTAACATCACCCCAAGATTAACATCATTCGATACTTAGAAACTTTTCTACGAAGATCAGTGTCAGTGGAGTGACTGTGCCAATTACTCGAGAGATTTTTAGCTCCTTAATTATTGTGCCTCAATAGTAGGTCTTGCAAAAAGAAAAACAAGTGAGTAATAACAACATTATATATGTGTGTGTGTGTGCTTTTTCTTTTAGTTCAAGGTACAAAGGAGGTATGTTCTGCACCAACAACCTTCAATTTCAGAGAGATGTTTGATGAAGGCTTATCTGGCAGTTGGGCGATGGTAAAGTCTAAGTCGATGTCCATTCACACAAAAGAAGCATGGGAATCATCAATTGTAACCAATTTGATAGTCCCATTTTCAAATACCACATCCACCTCATATGGGCCCCTCCATCGCGAGCAAAGCTTTCCCTTAAAATCCTTAAAACGAGAATCATACAGTAATGCCCAATCCCCTCTATGAAACACCTTATTTTTAATAAATGTATCATGCCATTTTTCTCTCTGCTGTTATATGGAAGAATTCCATCAAAAAGCCATTAAACGAATTTCATCCA
Source organism: Pinus taeda (assembly GCA_000404065.3). Lineage (NCBI taxonomy): Eukaryota > Viridiplantae > Streptophyta > Pinopsida > Pinales > Pinaceae > Pinus > Pinus taeda. Next base: position 143,272 of record APFE030529934.1, read on the forward strand.
GTTCATTTAGTTGTTCTAGCCAGTGTTTCTAGGCTTCTGAGAGGTCCAATCCTACTTCTAGAGCTGTTCTGAATGTACTGATTTCAAATTCCACTGGGAATAATGGGGATTTACCATAGGCAAGTTCAAATGGTGAGAATCCTGTCGTGTTCCGCCATGTCGTCCTATACGTCCAAAGAGCTTCGGGGAGCTTTTCAGCCCAATCCCTGTAATGATTTGCCACAGTCCTCGTCAAAATATTTTCCAATACTTTGTTTGTTCTCTCCACTTGACCGTTCGCTTGAGGATGATATGGGGTTGTTATCCTATGCTTGATCCCATTTTTTTCCATAAGCTTTGCTATCATATGTGACGTGAACTGTGCTCCTCCATCTAAAATTATATCTCTCAGAGTACCATATCTCCCGAAGATTTCTTCAAAAAAAAAATTGAGACAACCTACTCTGTTTCTTTGGTTACAGCCTTGGCTTCTACCCACTTCGTCACATAATATATGCAAACTAGAATGTGGAATTTCTGATGTGAAGGTGGGTTAAATGGACCCACAGAGTCAATAGCCCATCTTTCGAAGGGATCAATAACTACCTATGGTTGTAATGACATTTCATCTGAACGACCAGGATGGCCCATCTGTTGGAAGCTATCACATCCTTGAACATAATTCCGTGCATCACTTAAGATAGAGGGCCAATAATATCCCATATGTAACGCCCTGTGGCCAGTTTGCTTGTCTACAAAATGCCCTCCACAAGGGCCATCATGAGCAGCTTTCGAAACCTCATAGATGTCACTTTTTGCTACACAATGATGGATCTGTTGATCACCCCCTGTATAAAAGAGATATCCTACTATCCTTGAGTAACGGGCACTATGATGAATAATCCTCCATTGTTCCCTGTATGATAAATGTTAATTTTTCCTGTAGCCAAATAGTTAGAAATGTATGCATACCAATGGGTATTAGTATAAATTGTAGATAAATTCTCATCCGGAAAGCTATCTTCTACAGGTTCTCCTTCACTATCAGCATTTAATCTAGACATAAAATCAACAAGTACATTATCCTTGCCTGGTTTATCTATAATGGTGATACCAAATTCTTGAAGTAACGACAACCACCTTGTTATATGCCTAGGAGTTACAGATTTGTTCATCAAATACCTAATTGTCATGTGATCAGTGTGTACAAAGGTAGGATACCCCGTAATATAGTGTCAAAATTTATTAAAAGCATAGATGACAACCAAGAATTCCTTCTCTGTTACCGTATAGTTTAGTTTAGTAGACGTTAAATTATTGCTTACACAATAGACCGCATACAACTTCTTGTCTTCTTGTTGTCCCAACACTGCCCCTACAGCCGTTTGAGAGGCATCTCTATGGATATGAGATGTGAGTTCCCAGTTGGGACCACGCAAGATTGGAGCTTGGCAGATTAGTTCCTTGATCTTCTCAAAAGCTACTTCACAATCATCTGTCCACAAAAATTCTGCATCTTTAGTTAACAGCTGAAAAAGTGGAAATGCGATCTTGGAAAGTTTTCTATAAAACACCTATAGTAACCAACACAACCAATAAAACTACGTACCTAAGTTGGTGTCTTAGGAACAGGAAAATGCAAAATTACCTTTACCTTGGCAAGATCAACTTGTATCCCAGGAGCTGAAAGAAAATGTCCCAGCACTACTCCCACTTCTCTCATCATATGACATTTTGTTGTACTCAGAGAAACATGCATTTGTTTACACCTTTTAAGGACTTTCTCCAAGATTACCAACCCATCTTCGAATGACACCCCATATGGTGTAAAATCATCCATATAAATTTCAACACTATCATCGAGTAAATAAAAAAAAATCACTAGTATTTCCATTTGAAAGGTAGCAATCGCATTACAAAGACCAAATAGAAGGACTCGGTAAGCGAATGTTCCCCAAGGGCATGTAAAGGTATTCTTGTCCTGATCCTCAGGAACTATTTGGATTTGGTTATACCCTCTAAACCTATCCAAGAAAGAGAAAAACATCTTCCTAGCCAGCATATCAAGGACTTGGTTGATAAATGGCAGAGGAAAATGATATTTCAAGGTTGTTTTATTCAACTCCCTATAGTCTACACAAATCTACCATTTACCATTCTTTTTAGGAACAACGACTGGTGGGGATACCCATTGGCTATCCGAGATTGGGTAAATAAATCCTACATCCAATAACTTCTGGAGCTCCTCTTTGACAATGTTCTTCAAGGCATGGTCCATCCTTCTTTGGGGTTGTCTCACTAGTCGACAATCTTCTTTAATGTAGATATGATGGGTACACAAATCGGCAGGGATACCTTTCACATCAGTATAATCCCAAGCGAAATCTTCTTTCTGTTCTCAAAGGATTTTTAAGAGATGTTTAGTCTAGGATGGTTAAAGATTTGGGTCAATATTAAATGTCTTCCCCAGCTCAATCTCCACTGGTATATTGTCAGAAAGTGTTTTTATAGGAATGTCCTCTGCTTTGGTTTCAGATCTGGTAGTTTCATGTGTTTCACAGCTCATGATTGATTCCAAAAACTGTCGAGTTGCATCTACAACAGCATGAGGGCTACTAATAAAAGTGTTGATAGTATCATCCCCTGTCTCATTCTTAAAGTAGAGGGCTTGCCCCATGGTAAGCACTGGATGGAGTTCCTGCTATTAAGTTTCTATCCCATCCAAAGACAAAGAGTTATGCTTTGGCTTTTTCTGTGAGCTTGGTTTAGCAGGAGGATAGAGAATAAGATTTTTCATATTTTCCCCATTAGAAATTATCATGTTCACTAATTGACATTCGATATAGGCATCAACGGTTGTAAGCCAAGGCCGTCCTAAAATAAGGGGATGACCACCAGTTTGGGACTGCATATGTAAGATTGGGAGGTCAATGGGATAGCACCAAGATTCCACCGAAATTGTTATTTCTTCCAATTTCCCTATTGGTCTAATTGTAGATCTGTCGGCTAATTCTAAGACTGTAGGGGTTGGCTTAAGACCACACAATCCCATTGTAAACATGGTTTCAAAAGTAATTACATTAATTGCAGCACCCAAGTTTACCAGCACATTCAGAATATCTACCCCATTAATCTAAACTGTTAGAATTGGGTTCCGAGGATCCCCATATTTTATAGGCATAGCCTTTCCTAGAATAATGTCAGATAACCTCCCCATAACGTTAATTCTAAACATATCTTTTGTTTTCTTCCCAAGTCTCTTAGAACACTATTCTCTTATAGTTTTAGCATAAATTGGTACATCTTTCATGGCCTCAAGCAGGGGAGTTTTTATAAACAAATTCTGCAATTCGTTTAAAAGATCAAATTATGGTTGAGGGAATCGTTTACTCAAGGCTAATCATTCTGGATAAGAAGGATTGCTTTGACAGGCTTGAGTAACAGTCAAATGAGAAGGAGAATATTCAATAGATGGTTGGGTTGTTTCATCTGTGACTGCTTGAGATCCTGAGTTCTCATCATTAAGATGTTCAACAATAACGGGCAATGTAGAGCATTTACTACCTGACCAGATCACAGATTTATCTCATTAAACCCTGCGGTAGAAATGTTGTACGAAGGAAGGTTGAGGGTGTCTGCTTATTGAGTGTCATTATTGTTTGGATTTGGGTTTCACTAAATAGAAATTTGAGGCCGAAGAGGAGGATTATTGGAGGGAACGTTAAAGGGCAGCTGTAATTGTTGTTGCTACTGTGTAGGTTGAGGAAATTGAGTAGCAGGGGAATAGGATTACGCCAGCCTTGAGACCATGAAGAACTTGAATTAGGCTGAGGAAACCATGGTTTCCAAGGTGGGTATTGATAACATTGATGCAAAAAAGGAACTAATTGAGGATTCATATTATAATATTGAAAAGAATACTGAGACATACCTAGATTTAAGATTGATGATCATGGCTACCATGGTTTTTTAGTCCCCATGAAGCATAGTTGATCTGGTTCTTCATTCGCCCCCTGAAATACTACCTTTAGAGTTGGAAGATATGGACACGCACCAGTGGAGTGACTCGGTTAACAGATAACACATGTCACTATAGTGTCTAGTGGGCACTCCTTCAGTGGGTGTTTCTTTCTACACCATGGGCAGAAAATAGCCATAGTTTTTTCCAACTCCATCTATTTCTAATTTTCTTGTAATGTGTCCATTTGGGAGGACAATGTACATAGGATATCAGTTTTCAAATTATCTAGTGGATTCCCAATTTCTGCTTTTGTGATTCCCCCACTTGATGCTTTGAAAGTTTAGATTCCTTGTTTATTCCTTGTAGCTCCCCTTCAACATTGAACGCAAAGTTCACAGATGGTGTCAAAGTCTTCCTTAGATAATCTCCTTTACCTAATATGTTTTTTTATCGCTCAGGTTGTCCCTTGGCTCTTTAAGGGATACGGCCGAGGTAACCACAGACCAAGCTTTGGACTGCCGGTCCTAGCCTACTGCAATGAGTGCTAAGTGAACTATTCAAAAATCATGAGAAATTAGTCAGTTACGACTACCTCTCATGGAAATGGTCATACATTTGAATGACTTACTTAACGCAGTTGAATCCCAAAAATGATATCTAATATAATGCACTGCGTAATCCCCCATACTT